>APFE030754799.1:9932-72868 GCA_000404065.3 Pinus taeda
GTCATAATATAATCAGAGCCGACATAAAAATAATAATGTAAGGGCACAATAATAACAATAGTGGGCTTCTATGGGGCACAATAATAACAATATGAGGACTACATGGGAACAACAATATAATAAGGGGGTTGTAATAATAAGAATAAGGGGTTACACTAGTAGTATAGGGACCTAACACTGTTTTTGCTAGGTGAGCCTTAGTTTGTCCATTCCATCATCACCATCTCTTTGGTCAATCATACGCTTTCACTTGGTTGTTTTACCCTTTCCTGAGGAACATCTATGATGAGTGGTCTTATTAGCCAGCTTCTTGACCATTACATGTTTTGTGCAGTTCCATCATTACAGAACCAGTTGCTATCCTTTTTACCACTCATTCCTCCAGGTGGAGTCTTCTTTAAGCTCTTTTTAGACTCCAAAAATATGAAAAGATCGTCGAGTACTTGTCTTTTCGAACTCATTAAATTAATTGAATTGACATTGTCTCAGTATACATTTACCCCTTTTCCGGGTTGAGATTGACTATTCACAAAAAGGTACACCTTGGTCGACATGGTTAAGAGGTTCTCTCGAATATTGTTTTCTACCTTTTCGAATTCGAGAGACAAATTACGAAAAGGGAACTGATGGAGTTTTCTTTTTCGTCTCTTTTTCAAACTCTCTAAATATGAAAAAGCCACCGAGTCGTTCTTACGTTGGACTTGTTAAAATTTTACGATGAAAGACTTTTCACTATGACTAGACCGAGTTTCTCCTTCCTAGGACTTGTAAAACTTACTAGGATGGATTGATCCGAAGGGTGAACTTATACGACAAGCATATGGTATCCTCTTCAAGATTGTGTAAAAATAAAGAGGTACTCACTAGAAATAGTGGGGAAAAAGTGAAAGTGAAACATCTCTTGTATAGGAAGCATGTCACTCTTAAACATGACACTCATATGTTTCTCGTGTCAGGTTTGGGACCTCCTCACTAAGTCACTTGTCCTTCTGCGTTTGGGTAATCCATTTTTCCTCTCATTTGATTATTCTACTTCGTCATTATGACCCTTGGTCTTATGTTGAGTCTCATGATGAAACATTCCGGAGTCGTGTCACCAATATGTTCAAGAGAAGTCCTATCTGTAGTCTATTAACTATACACTTTATCTAACCCTTTGTCACAATCCTGGATCATACTCATTTATTCCACTTTATTCCTTGTTTCATGTCAATGATAAAGGATTCATTATGACCTTCCTTCGACGGGTCACTTCCTGTCAACTTGAACTCATTATCCATGAAGAGGACTTAGAAATTCCCTTTCAGTACCTTAGGGCTTGCATGCCTTAATGGAAATTTCTTCGCATCTGACGATAGTTTTTTACTATTTAACTTTGATTGGGTGATTCCACGAGTGTTTGACATCAGCTTTTTTTTCACATTCATGGATTGTACTGTCATACCTTGAGGACCATTGTCATTATGGGTGGTTCCTCTCGTGCCTGTTAATGGTCCACATCAATGGCCAGTAATCAGGTGGTTTTCAAGCATGTTCGACTCCAACACATTCATTCGCATGTTAGAATTCGTACTTTGATCGAGTTGGGATGGGGCGCAAGACCTTTAGTTTTGTCTGATATAAATAAGGCAATGTGGAGTTATGCATTGTTCATGATTATACACATGTTTCTTATATACGGATGGCTGTGACCATATCGTGGGACTTTACATTTATGATGATCCTTCTATATTGGATGGCTACGTCCATGACTTGGATCTTAGACTATAGGTGATCCTTCGGTATTGGATGGTTGCGTCTGTGTCATGAATCCTTGCATATAGTCCTTATTATCTAGATGGCTGCGTCCATACTCTGGATTCATGTTTTGGTATCAAATATGTATATGTATATGCATCCTTGATTTGTAGGTCTCTTGATAGTGTTGGTCCTCATCCTTGGAAAAGATCATAAAGCATCTCAGCCATCACTCCCCATTCTTCCTTCATGCTTTAGGGGGGCATCTGTTACACAGTATTTTGTCACACCTCCCGCACTTCCCTGTGATATACCCTGAAGTGCCCGAAACATGACCATCATGCAGTGTACTTATTCAGACATGCAACTCATATCCTCCCTAGAACATTGATTGGAAAATGCCTTGAGCTTTCTCGTGAAGAAATAGCTCTAAAATCCTAATTTTGAGACTCCTTGCTATTATGAGGTTAAAAACCATGATGGTTGCTCGTTGCATCACACTTGACCTACGATGGAATCACTCTGTTCCCTTGCATACCTACGATGATCCCAAAGAGGTAATTTTCCCAACGAGGATGAGAAGCTTCGTGATCTAGAAGCTTCCAGAGCAGTGAGCTGGAGGTTGTTTCGCATAAATGAGGTCGAATTCTCCGAACTTGGCCTCTTGCTCTTATCCCTATGACATACCTCCTTGAGATGAGGACCTACTCCTATCTTTGGAGAGATCCTAACTCCCTTTCCCAACCTATATATTCATCCTCTCCCATTTCCAAATGGTTGGTCAGGTTAGAGGTTGGTTGGTCTATGCCTATTTGCACCCTTATGCTAAGATTATGCCTATATGCTACTCATTCGGCTTGGAGAAGGAGTGCTTGGAGAGATTATCTTGGACTTGGATATCATTCAAGGAGATTCTATCAACATTAAGGACTGGTTGTATGATTCCCTTTATTTTCTACTAATATACAACTGTTGGTTCATTTTCCCTAAATGTGTATGTTCATGTATCGTTTAGCTTAACATTCCTTGATCATTTAAGTAGGTTTCTTTTGAATATGTTATTTGTGTTTGCATGCTTTGTTGTGTCTTGATCTCTTATGCAGGTGCATAAATGCTAAGATCAGCGGGAACGAGCCCGTGACGCAAGTGATTCAAGGTCTTCAACACAGGAGATCGAGATAGCATCAGAATGAGGCAGGTCATCTTCTTCGTCTCTCTTTTCAATTGCAATTCAGGAAAGTGTCTAGTAGATTGTCACCTCAGTTGCTAGACCCACTCATTGGGCTAGAGGGATTGTCTCTGTCCACATAAAGGATTCACCTAGAGAACAGGCCATGAACCCCCAAGACAACTCTTCGAAGACGCAAGATAAGAATAACATAAAGGAAAAGAAGAACAACAACAAGTGGTGTGAGTTCCATAAAACTCCACTCACAACACAAACAAATGTCATGCAAAGAAGGTGTTGGTGGTTGAGCTAAAAGACTCAGAGACAGGTGCATGTTCTAATTCTGAGCTAGAACTTGACAAGGGAATCGATAAGGGAAAGCAGATCATTGACATAGAATTGACTATGATGGTAGCCACCATCAAGCTCCAAAAGGCAGAACCTGAGGATCTAGAGGAGGGTGAGAAACTTTCCCACTCACAGATTTGGGTTTTATTAGGTCAAAATCATACCTATAGAAGTGTCATGATGTATATGATCCCAAACATCATTCTATTATTATTACTTTGGGTTAGAAATTGTACAAGATACCGGAGGTAGTGTTGCCTATCACCTTTTCTTTGATCTTTGCTAAACAATGCGGTAGTATCATTTCCTAGACTGGGAAATTTATCTTCCTTATGATTCATCCTCATAGTAAGAGGAATATTGTGGCCACATCCACAGCCTCCAGACATGACTCCTTTACATGGTAGTAGCAGATGGACAAGGTCGTGGAGGAGTATAGGGACATCTTCACTTCACCCACAGGAGTACCCCTACACTCTCAGTTCAAGCACTCCATTGATCTAACTCAAGGCATGTCGCTACCTAATGGACTGATATACCAAAGCTCTATTATGGAGAACAATGAAATTAAGAGGCAGATTTAGGAGATTTTACAGAAATGGCACATCAGGCTAATTTCATCACCCTGTGGGAGCCTAGTCATGTTGGTACAAAAGAAGGCACTTAATAATATCACTGTCGAGAATAGGTATCCAATCCCACAGACCGATTGATAGTGGAATCCAGAAGAGCGTGATCTCAGTTGGGGTCATTAAGAGATTGAAGTTTTCAACAAAGCCACACCCACAATCGTACACCATTGGGTGGCTCCACCAAGGGCGAGATCTTTGTGTCATTCAGTAGTGTCACCTGCCTTATAGCATCAAGCCCTCTGTAGATGTAGTATTGTGTGATGTTTCCCCTCTAGAAGTCTGTGATGTTTTATTAGGTCAGCTATACCTATAAAAGTTTCATGATTTATATGAGCCCAAACCTCATTCTATTATTATTACTTTGGGTTAGAAATTGTACAAGATACCAGAGGTAGCATTGCCTATCACCTTTTCTTTTATCTCTTCTAAGAAATGTAGTAAGATCATTTCCAAGACTGGGAAATTTATCTTCCTTATGATTCACCCTCAGAGCAAGAGGAATATTGTGGCCACATCCACAGCCTCCAAACGGATCTCCTCTGCACGGTAGTAGTAGATGGACAAGGTCATGGAGGAGTATAGGGACATCTTCACTTCGCCCACAGGGGTACCCCTACACTCTCAGTTCAATCACTCCATTGATCTGACCCAAGGAGTGTCATTACCTAATGGATTGATATAATGAATCTCTATTATGGAGAACGATGAAATTAAGAGGCAGATTCAGGAGATTTTGCAGAAAGGGCACATTAGGCTAAGTTCATCACCATGTGGGATCCTGATCGTGTTGATACAAAAGAAGTCACTGAATAAGATCATTGTCTGGAATAGGTATCCAATCCCATACATTGATGATCTTTTGGACTAGCTCAAGAAGGGGAAAATATTTCAACAAGATTGAATTGAATTCTGTTTATCACCAGGTACCATTCGAACCCTTTGATGTGTGGAGGACTACCTTCAAATACAACGAGGGCCTTTTTAAATTTCTAGTCATGCCTTTCAGGTTGATGAATGCCTGAAACCTTCATGAGGTTGATGGAAGACATTTGGCGGCCCTTCACCAACTCGTTCATGGTAGTGTATTTAGTCGACATCATGATCTTCAACCAAAGTTGGGAAGAGCACCTACACCATATTCGACGGGTCCTCCAAACCTTATGATAACAAAATTATGTGAAAATTTGGAGAAATGCACTTTTGGTATCAGCAAGGTTCAATATCTGGGGTACATTATTGATGAGCGGGGTGTGCATGTGGACCCAACCAAGATACAATTTATTTGGAATTCGCTAGCCTCGACCACTCTCACAGAGCTTCACAGCTCTCTGGGTCTTGCCAATTTCTATCACAGGTTCATGTTGGGATTCTCTCATATCACTTGGCCTTTGAGTCAAGTCACCACGGGCTAAGTGAAAGTAAATTTATTTTGGTCTGAATCCCAACAGAAGGTGTTTTCCAAGTTGAAGCATCACCTCTACTCTGCACTAATGCTCACATTACCAAACTTGGAACAAGCATTTGAAATTGAGATAGATGCCTCCAACTATTCTATTGGTGTAGTTCTTACCCAACAGGGGCATCCGATGGCATATCGCACTGAAACACTTCCAGATATAGTTTAAAATTATCCAACTTATGACAAAGAGATGTATTCCTTTTTGCAGGCCTGTCGACAATGGAAGCATTACATTCTAAGGAAAGAAACAATCATCCACATAGAACACCAACCCCTACAGTTCATACAGACACAAGGAAAGTTGTTGAACGTTCACTATTAGAAATGGTCTAGATATATGTAATTGTTCTATTTGAACATTAAGTATAAGAAGGGAAGCACCAATAATGTTATAGACTACCTCAGTCGACTATTGGTTATGGCGTTGACCACTGTGCTCAACTCTTGTGGACACGAGACTTCGGGATGGCTGCATCTTTACAGGAGTGATCTGTAATTTAGCACCACATACCAAATTCTCCTAGAAGGCAAGAAAGTTCTAGACTTTCACCTCCAGGGTGCACTGTTATGCCACCTAGGACACTTCTATGTTACTTCAAGTGAGCATGCCAAGATGATTTGGGAGACGCAGTATAGTTGGATTGCTGGACATTTTGGGGTAGAAAAAACAACAACAGTGCTGCAATAGGTCTCTCCATAGATCAACTGGCCATAACCCCTTTCAGGTGGGGTTGGGATTCTAGCCACTATGTCCCATTGATGTTGCCATACCACTTGCAGCTACTTAGACATATTCGTCTCATGTACAATGTTATGCAACCAACTCACAAGATAGAAGAAAAGATAGATCAACGACTTAAAAATTATCCTCTTCGAGGGGGAAACCTCCTTTACATTACATAAATGAACAATTCTTGGATGATACAAATGATAAGACCTCCTTTATATATATAGGGGTCTAAGGGGTCACAATATAATCAGAGCCTATATATCAATAATAATGTAGGTGCGCAACAATAACAATAGTGGTCTTCTATGGGGCACAACAATAAAAGCATGGGGGAAACATGAGCAGAACAATAACAATAAGGTGAATATACTAGTATTATAGGGACTGAACATGCCCCTCTCCTTCAAAAAAGTGTTTTCCTCAACGCTTGAGTAGTTTCATATATTTCTGTACAAAATTATCATCCTTCGATGTGGAATCTTCAGTGGGTAAGTTCTTCCACTTAATGAGATACTCGAAAATTAATCAATTTCGTAGCTATCAGTTTCTTGTTTTTGTCACTACTTTAGGCTCAATTATGATAATTCCTTCTTGGTCAAGTTTTGACAACACTGTTTGAACTAGGATATTGTCACCGATAACCTCGTTAACCATGAAACATAGGAATTTGGGTGTACTCGAGAAGATGCAGGCAACTCCAATTTGTATTCCATAGTACCAATATTTTGCAACACCTTGTAAGTACCATAGTACTTGGGTGATAATTTATTATCCTTCTTAACTTTGTTATGGGACACTTTTTTGTATGGTTGTAGCTGTAAAAATACCTAGTCACCTAAATAAAAACTTATTTCACTATGATGTTGATCTTCCGATTGTTTCATTCGATTATACACTAGAGTGAGGTTGTCCTTTAAGAGTTGTAGAACTTTTTGTTGATGCTCGATGTGATATTACACTTCTTAAACCTTAGAATTTTCTCTTAAAGATGATGTGATGGATAATGGATGATATCCATAAAGTGCCATAAATGGGCCATTTTTGCTGCAGCATGGAAGGAAGTGTTATACCACCATTCAGCTAGAGGTAACCACTTGACCCATTGTGTTTGTCTATCAGATACAAAGCAACAACAATATCCTTCCAAACATTTGTTCACTATCTTCGTTTTCCCGTCAGATTGAGGATGACAAGATGAGCTATGAGCTAATTGAGTACCAATACAAGAAAATAATTCCATCCAAAAATTTCTAGTGAAAATGGGATCTCTATCACTTATAAAAATCTTTGGGTTTCCATGTAGCTTTTGAATTGTTTCCATAAATGCAATAGCAACTGTACTAGCTTTAAAAGGATGAGATAATGCACAAAAGTATGTATACTTAGTAAGTCTATCAACTACCACCATGATGACACTCTTTCCTTCAGAATTGGGTAAAACTATGATAAAATCCATTGAGACTTCCTCCCAATGCTGACTTGGGATGGCTAAAGGTTGTAATAGACTCAGGGTCTTAATTTTCTCAACTTTATTTTGTTGGAAAACCAAACATTCTGCCACAAACTTCTAAATATCAGATTTAAGGCCATCCCAAAAAAATTCCTTCTTTACCCTGTGGTAAGTTTTTAAAATTCCCGAGTTCCCTCTAAGGGGGAGTTGCGCAATTCCAAAATATTTTTTTGCTTGAGTTGGGAATTCTTACAAAGATATAAGCCACCTGTGTATCATAATGAATCATTTTTCCAGCTAAATGTATCAGATGTACTGGGATCTTGCTGAAAATTTTGAATGAGTGTACACACATCTTCATCATTCGTCCATTCATCCCTTACTTCACTTATCCGTTCAAGTTGGATAATAGAAATGACAGAAAGCAATGCTTCCACATCCTCATCCTTTCTTGAGATTGCACTTGCAACAACATTTTGCTTCCCTTTTTGTAGATGATTTCAAAGTCATAACCCATCATCTTTGTGACCCATTTTTGTTGTTCCTTTGAAGATAATATTTTTTCCAAAACATATTTAAGACTATCATGATATATTTTTACCTTGAAGTGTCTTCCCATTGGGTAAGGTCTCCATTACTTTAATGCATATAGTATTTCCAACATTTCCTTCTCATAAATAGGTTTGTGTAAAAACTTTCCTTTGATTGGATGACTTTCAAAACCAATGGGTCCTCCTTCTTCCATTAAAACAAAACCAAATCCATTTCCTGAGTCATCACATTCCACAATAAAGGTTTTTGTGAAGCCTGGCATAGCTAAGACTGGTGCTTGGCATTTCCTCTTTAAGATGTTTAAAGGCCTTAGTTTCTTTCAGATTCCAAGAAAATGTATCTTTTTTGAGTAATGTTGTTAGAGGTTTTGTTATTCTCCCATAATTCTTAACAAACTTCTGATAATACCCTATCAACCAGAGAAATCCTCGAAGATGATTTATGGTTGTGGGGGTTACCCATTCATCAATGGCTTTAATTTTGTTAGGGCCTACCTTAACACCCTCATGAGATACAATATGACCCAAATATTCTACCTCTTGTACTCTAAAGAAATATTTGAAGGTTTTTGCATATAATTTTTTCTCCTCCAATAGTTTGAGCACCCTATCAACATGTTGAACATGATCCTTCCAAGACTTGCTATGGATTAGTATATCATCAAAAAATACTAACACAAATTTTCTAAGGAATGGTTTGAAAATGGAATTCATCAAACCTTGAAATGTGGAAGGTGCACTAGTAAGGCCAAAAGGCATGACCAAAAATTCATAATGACCCTCACGTGTTCTGAATGTTTTTTTTTTTCAGAATGTTTTCATTCTTCATTATAATTTGATGATATCCTGAATGAAGATCAAATTTGGTAAAGTTAATTGCTCCATGTAATTCATCCATTAATTCATCAATGATAGGAATGGGCAACTTATCTTTAATAGTGAGCTTGTTGATATCCCTATAATTCGGACACATAAGCCATGATCCATCCTTCTTGTGCACGAATACTATTGGAGTAGAGAAAGAACTTTGACTAGGTTGAATTATCCCTGCCTCTAGCCTTACTGCAACCATATGTTCAATTCACTCTTTTGGGCATATGGATATTTGTAAGGTATGATTTTGGAGGAACACTTCCTAGAATCAAATGAATAACATGATCATGATCACGAATAGGTTGGAGGCCTTTAGGAGTCTCAAAAACCTTGGAATGATTGTCCAAGACTTTTTGGAGATCTTTAGAAATAGATGATTTGAATGTTTGAACCTCTAATGAGCATAATTGTGCAATGAAGCCCATTTTTCTTTCTTCATAAGATTTTTCATGCCATTAGAGCTAATTATATTTCTAGGTTTCCCTATGATAGCCTTAATTCAACTTCCTTTCCTTCCCAAAAAAAATTCAAGAAAAGTTCTTGAAAATTAAAAGCTATCGTCCCAAAAGATTGTAACCTTTGGAATCCTAGTACAACATCAACACCAACCAGTGGAATGGAAAGCTTTGGAATATTCAATTGATATTCTCCCATGGTTAGCTTGATATTATGGCACTTTCCAGACCAATTTATAGTTCCTCCATTTGCAACCATCATTTGACACTCTGGTGCTAGATATAGGAAGCAATTCAATTCCTTGGCTATCTTACAATGAATAAAATTATGGGTACTACCTGAATCAATCAAACTATTACGTTTTTCTTCTTAATATATCCTTTTATCTTGAGAGTTTGAGGAGTGGTAATTCCTGCCAATGAATTACAAGATATGTTCGGATTCATTTATTCTTTCTATAGGGCTGGTTCCTAGTGTATATCCTCCTATTTTGATGTTTCTTGTTCATTTTCTTCCTCCTCTTCACAATATATGTAGAATAATATCTTCTCAGACCACTTATGACCTTAAGTGTATTTTCTATCACAACTATAACAAATCCATTTTTCTCTATTTTCCTCCAATTGTTGTGATGTCAATCTTGTAGGTTATGGAAGACTAGGAGCAACAACACTTCCATCTTTATAGTTGTGAGTGGTAGACTTCCTTGTTGCCATAATTTTGCTTTCAAATTTTATCGCCACCCTGAATGCCTTCTCTAATAAATCAAATTCCCAAAGGAAAACTATGTTGGATGTTATCTCTTAAATTCCTTATGAAGACATCAACCCTATGCTCCTATGGAATATCAGTTACCCTAATGTTTAATTTTTGGAAGTCTTCAATGTGCTCTGCCATTGAACCTTTTTGTTTGAGATTTATAAATTGGCTAAAAAAGGTGTTTCTCTTTGTATCTTCATAATGTGCTATGGTTTCCTCCATAAAAATGGACCAGGTGACAAGTGGTTTACGAGAACAAATCTATATATACCATATAAACTGATTGAGTTCTAAATATAAAGATGCAATATGTGCCTTTTGTGAGGGTTACACATCTTGTATACCAAAATATTTCTCCCATCTGTAGTATCCATGTTACCAGATCCTTTCCATAATAATTCCTCATATTTATCTTTGGAATTTGGTGTTTCTTAAACCCCACATTGGAGTCTTTAGAATCATAATTCATATTCCTTTTGTCCTCATCGTGATTTTTATGGACTACCTTGTCACCACCGAGAAGCCTTTCTTGCAGCAACTTTGTCAACCCTTCCTTCAACCCTTCCATATCTTCTTTTAAACCATTCATGTCACCTTTTAATTCTTCCTTTAAACCATCCATCCCCCCTTTAATTTCATCTTTGGTTGCTCTTTGTGAGAGCGAAATTTGTTGTACTTGGTCCCGTAATTTTGATATATCATGTTGCAATTATTCCTCTTCATGCGTTGTAGTAGATATTTTTGAGGGCTTAATGGGCGTAGAATTCTTTTGTTTTGGAGGCATTTTAGAACCCAATACTGATATCTATGATTCAATAATCCCTTGTAATTACTTCAAACTGATTTCTCAAACAAAATTTATGTAATTTTTAAAAACAAAAACACATGTTTTTCTTGCTTTTAGGAGCTTGATCATGAAATGATTGTAACTCTATAAGTTTGGCTCTTCAAGGTTTGATTTTTTTTTTTTTTTTTTTGTAGCCCTCTGAGTCTTATTTCTAACACCACAAGTCAAACCAAAATTGGATTCTTCAAGATAAAGTTATGCCCAATATCCCACGATGACTTGATTATGAACTGGTTCAGTAGATCAAACTTGTACAGAGTGCCACATGTCACTATTTCAACTTTCGACCCTAAACTTTCTACAAGAGAAACTACAGTTTGTGCTCTTTCTTTCACATTTGATGAAATTCAAATCCGATGCTTGAAGAGAAAGTTATAACATTTTTCCCTTGGTCACTTGTTTAGGATTGGATTCTAGAGCATGTAGAAACCCTAACTTCTTTGGCCCATATCTCTGAAAATATAGCAGACAAAGATCTAAAATTCGTTTTTGAAGTTCATCAGGATTCTGCATCCACGTCATTACAATTTTAGCTTTTGAAGCTTTGTAGAAAACAAGTTATAGTGAAAATAACAAGATGGCCTATTTGAAGCAGCAAAACTCGAGAATCAAAGCTCTGATACCAAATGTTATGCAACCAACTCACAAGATATAAGAAAAGATAGATCGATGACATAGAAATTATCCTCTTAAAGGGGGAAAACTCCTTGACATTACATAAATGAACAATTCTTGGATGATACAAATGATAATACCTCGTTTGTATATGTAGGGGTCTAAGGGGTCACAATATAATCATAGCCTACATATCAATAATAATGTAAGGGAAAAACAAAAACAATAGTGGGCTTCTATGGGGCACAACAATAAAAAAATGGGGCATACATGGGCACAACAATAAAAATAAGGGCTACACTAACAATACAATAAGGGGAATATCCTAGTATTATGGGGACCTACCATCTAGTCTGAAGTTAACAGAGCTTACAAATTCATTGAACTCATTCAACACATCCGCTAGTAGGTCCATGACATATTGGAGAAAGCAAATTCTAAGTACAAATAATGTCATGATTAGCATCGGGTGCCACACAAGTTCCAGGTGGGCGATAAAGTTTGGTTATATTTGTAGAAGGAGTAACTCACTAAGGCCCACTGCAAGTTTCATCTGCTCTGATATGGGCCCTACATCATCACTAAGGTTGTATAAGATAATTATTTTGATCTTAGCATTCCACTATTCCTTGGCCTGCACCCAATATTCAATGTGGACTAATTGCGACCATACTTTCCCCCATTGTTGGATACATCAGACATTGCTGAGCAACTGACACCAACAGAGCTCAACCCAAGTTGTATCAAACAAGCCACGACTGATGGGATCACGGAAAAACAAATCAAGAACACTTGTGAAAAGAGAGTCCATCTATATCAAGTTTTCAAAGTGGGCCAACACCTTCACCAAGGCGAGTGGCTCACTAGGGACCAAGTTCAACAGAAATTTCCTTAGCACATGGAGGCTCTGCCCACAATAGGGACCATTGCTTCCTAAGGAGGGAAGGATTGATCTAGGTGGATATTAGTGGCCACTCACCTATTACACCGGGATCTCCAGTTGGTTTCATCAATTTCCTTTACTATAACATAATTTACTATTTTTAGTAGTTTTTTAGGTCCTGAACTTTTGGGGTCGTTTTGACCCCCCTAAATGATGTTTTTTTTAGGACTGTGCTAGGCCCATAGTTGCCATAAATATTGTAGTACTAAGAGATATATTTCTAATAAGGTATCGTGCATGCTAAACGAAGATCATATGACCAAGTTACGACCCCAGGAATTTGGTTGTCCAACTAACCCCAACGAGGGCCCACAAACTCTTGGTGTTCCATCTCCTAGGGTTAGGGTTTTGGTTGTTTACGGTTTTCCCTTTGTTATTCAATAATAAAAAGGTCCTTGAGCCTCATTATAGCACAATTTAGAGGCATGCAGCCACCACATCTCTTCTTAGAGATAAGCTACCATTGGCCAAGCTAGTTTATTTCCATTCTGTATTGAAGCATCTTTCAGTTCTTTGATATTAATTAAATGAATATTTAACTTTGTTGCATCTCTGTGTTTATGTTTATATCTGTATTTTTTTGCATTCCTACATAAGTCTATATCATAATCACTTTGATGTTAAAATCCATACCATCCTAAATGATAAAGTAGAGGTGATAAGATCATTTAGGCCCAAGGATATGTAGATTATGTACAAGTTTCTTGCTCCTGAACTTAAATATGATACAAAATTCCTCAAGGCCTTCACAACATAAAAAGGTATTAAGAATGATTGAGATATGGCATATCTAATTAAAAGGTGGTGGTTGAATGATGATGCATTCAACACTAAGGTAAAGAACCTATACTCTATTGAACATATGAAAAGTGCCCCTACAACTACTGCTACCATGAGTTGTAGATTACACAGGGAACATATATCTTTGTTATTTAAGACAAAATGGGTCCCCTTATTGAATTAGATAATGGAAAAGGGTAGCATTTTTTACTGGGAAACTATTTTGTCCAATAATTTGAAGAGAAAGTTTGAAAAATTCCTTAGTGATCCCCCATAGTTTGTACTCCAATTCTTTATGTTAGCATTTATGTTAGATGTCATTTGTGCAATGAAATCCTTACCTTTACTACAATGGATTTGGTAGCTTGATTATGAGCCAATTCATATATATTGTTCCAAACCATGGGACATTAAATCATTTGACTATTTCTATGAAATTTGTAATAATTTTATGATTCCTTTACACCAGTTATTGTTCGGTATTCCACCCCCTAAATTCATTAAGGAAGCTATGGAAGGAATCTTCCCAATTGGAGATTAGCTTTAGATGAGATCTTCTCTTACATAAGGATCTATGGTTGTGAAGGGCCCCCTCATGCCTTATGAAGACATATCTCAAACATGCTTACCATAAGATAAAATAACCCATCAAACTATCTCCAAAGGTATTTCCAAAGAATTCCATGTTGGATCAAAGAAGGTTTAGCCCTTTTTTCCTATTAATTTTGGATTTACTCCCTAGAAAATTCCAAGCATGACAAACAAGAGGAAACAACCTTAGAATTACTTAACTTATCCTTTATTGCATTAAAGAAACATGATCCCTTGAAAATTATCTAGAATAATTGAAAACCCCGAAAGAGCTTCCAAATTTATATTAATGAACAATTTCCTTTTGATCAAGTGTTTTAGAGAGCCAAATCTTATGAAGAGGTAACTAAAATAGTTTAATAATTGTTAGAAGACCTCAAAAAGGCTGATTTCTTAGGCTTTTAGAGGCGAAGAGTTTAGGCTTTGGGAAAATAGTTTGGTGTTGGAGAAAAATCTAAGTTCAATCAACCTAAAATCATGCAAATTAATCAACCTTCAATTGTTGATCCACAAGGTGAATTATTGGTTCAACAAAAATCCACATAGATTAAAGAAAGATTTTTAGGGCCTTCATTATTTGAGTATGTTCCATTAGATTTAGTACAATCACAAGAGGTATATTTAAATGAGACAAATGTCCCAAGAATTATAATGGAAACATTGAGACATAAACTCCTCCATAAGTGCCAAATCCTGAAGAAATTTAGGTCACACAATTACAACCATTTATAGAACCACAACCACAACCAAAACTTAGTTTCTAATTTCAATCTCCTTTTAAGGATCAACCTGAATAAGATGTAGGTGCCATCACAACAATAACTATCACTAAAACACCTATAACTGTTTATCTTGGTATTAGTACTTCCACAATCATTCATGTGTAAGATATAAAACCTGCTTAAGAAGAATAAACATCTTTTAATTAAGACTTTTTCAGTGGTTCCAAGAAATAATTTGTAAAGGTAAAAGAAAAAGGAGGAAGGTGGGGGAAATGCAAGCATCCCTTACCAAACAGGGAATCAACTAGGATGCTTCTGAATTCAACAATGAGGAATATGATGATGAAGTAGGAATTTCTTTCGCTGCTTTTTCACATGAAAATAAATGGCCTATAAAGAATTTAAAGGATCATTCAACAATTAAGAAAAAAGAGTGAAGACCTTGAAACTATATTGGAGTGGAAAAAATCTTTGGACAAGGAATAATATCAACAAAAATCAATGTAATACAATAGCAACATGAAAGGTAGATACATGACATGAACATACAATTCAAGGAAGAAAATTTACAATTATAAGAACACCTTACTAATGATATGGTAATTTTGAGAAGAAAAAAGATAGTGAGATTGATCAATTATCCATTCAGATAAAGTAATTAGAAGAAAAACAATTCAATTTTGAATTGTTTAAGAAAGATGCAATTAAAATAAACAAGAAACTGAGGAAGTTTAAAGAATAATTTTATCAACAACTCAAACAAATTCAAGAATATCATAAAACTATCATTCATTTCTCAACCAACATTAACACTAAGCTAGCGAAACCTGACCAAGCACAAAGTGCTTTTCAAAATCTTAATGATTGGCAAGTAAAACATCATACAACTCTCAACAATTTATCAAGGATGTTCCAGGTTGAAAATTTGAGAGTTAAAATTGCAATAGAAGATTAGTCTAAAAAGTTGAGTCATAGCTAGGGCATAGTTAAAAGTGCAATAATTTGGTGTTCTAATCCATGGAAAAATTTAGTGCACATTATCATCAACTTTGACATGCACAATGTCCAGTTCTTGGGATAAATGATGCTCAGTGAGTCCTATATCACTAACATCCAACAACAAAAGGAGGAAACTGAAATCATCTACAACATCTCAACAATTAGATGTGGTTAGACATTGACCAATTACTCATTAGTCCTTCAACTTGTGAGATATGAATCAACAATCTCATTCCAAAAATGAAAATTGATATCATAATCATCACTGGTAAATTTTATTCTTGTGAGCTTAATTTGGATACAACTCCGAACAAAGTCACTCTCCTCTAACATTCACAAGCCTAGTGGTAAGCATATATCGACGAGGTCAAGAAAGAAAGATCAACAATTCAAGAAGGCATCTCAAATCCTTAAAACCCAAAAATATTTTCTTTAATTTAGAAAGTTTCAATTTCCTTAGTCAATAAGACTAAATTAAGATAGATTTGGTTTCTTGGTTAAGGCTTTTACGTATAAATATGATTTTTCCAACTACAAGTTGGGTCAGAAATTCTAGAGAGAAACCTGTGTGCACTAATGTCAAGTCCCTTTTGATGAACTAAAGACCAATACATTGATGACTTCTTTTTTGTTCAACGATTTGATATTATTATTAAATTTTGAATACAAAAAGTGATTCATTCTAGCTTTCCATTATTTTCTTTCTGTGGGATTATTTTAAAAAAAGATGCTCTATTTTTCTATGATTATTGTTTGAAAAGTTGAGTTGCCTCAATTCATGTTCCATATTGATTAAATATAATTGTGAATGATATGTCCTTTAATTAGGACCATTTGTTGAAAAATGTGTTTCCAATGACGTTAATATGAGGGGGAGTCCAATTGGATCAACATATAATATATTGGATTATTCAATGCCAAGGAGATCATGTAAAATGAGTTGTCATTGATGTCAATACTAGGAGGAGTGTGTTTTGACACATAAGGGAAATCCCTAGATCAATAATCAGTGAAATAAATTGGATCAATCGATCAATGGATCAATGCGACTTGCATGAGATCAATGACCCTTACTCATTTTAGGGTGTCCCAACCTACTTGATGCTTAACTGTAGGAGGGGTCCAAAATTTCATAAGGTAGTAAAACTGCTGAAAGGGATTGGGAATTTGATGAAAGGACTTGGTCCACCCACTCTCCTTACCTAAACCACCATTGAACCCCCTCGAAACTACTTGAGGTGATACAAAATAAGTTTAGGGTGATGTGGCACTCGTAGGGAAGATGTGAGATGTAAAATGCTTCTTCTATAACAATTGATGAAATTGATAATCAAAGTTCCATATAAGGTTTTACCCATCAGGCCCTAAGAACATTAGATAATTGTTAATATAATAGTTAGCATATTTTCTAAATATCTAATATGATTTTCCCCTGCTCAAGCCCTCGGTCATTGAGATCTTAGAATTAGTGCCTAAGGGATAAAATCCATTGGGCCCCCCTAATGTTGGATGTGAAAAGTTGATATATTTCTCCAATACTTGATATGGTTGGCTCTTGGTCATAGAGCTCTAAGATATAATGCTTAAGGGCTAAAAGCCCCATTGAGCCCGCATAACATCAGTGACATGGAGTGTTAGGTGGCATAGGTGACATGGTAGTGACAGATACATGTCACTTGGATTTGGAATTTTTGGATGGTCAATTGTGTAAATATGGGTGACATGCACCATGTGTCAGTAGTGCCACCCGACAGAGGACACATCAACATTCATCATGTGTCATACTATGATTCATTTTTTGAAGAATTAGGTAACAAGCTAAGTGGGCGCCTGCACCTTAGAATATAGGAGTGGTGTTTTTCTATCAAATCATCGGATAGTGTGGGGTCCTTCATTTGAAAAGTACAGGAGACAGAATAAATCATTGATAAGTGACTAAAATTTGGATGTCATCAGGCTCCCGGAGCCTTGGAATCTTATGGTGGAATTTTGCAAAAGAACTGTTAATCACCTGATAATGATGGCCCACAGTCATAAGGTTTGGTAACAAGTGGATGATGTGTATCACATGAGTGCTTAACGCCCCCGAGCCATAGAAATCCCAAAATAATGTTTTACAAAAGCATGTTCAATATTTTCCAAGAGCTCGATGACTTAATATGGAAAATCCTTGGCTACAACATATGGTTCTAAGTTCCTATTGACTTAACACCTAGGTGTTGAATCATATATACATAGGTGTTTACTCCCGAATGTGTGATAGCCTAATATCCATCAACTGATGGTCTTGGGGGAAAGAAACATGGATAAATCATAATAGAAAAGGTTCCCAACACATTCCCAAATAAACCTGGTTTTTGAAAGGTTCTTTTGTATCAAAGGCTTATTGGGTACTTCCCAAATTCCTGAAAAACTTAAAATTTAGTGGTTACACACATGGTTAAACTATTCTAGAATCTTGAGGTTTCAAGGTTTGATGGAAGGGATCTTAAAGAAAAAAGAAGACCACTTACATAGTTCTTGGTCAAACCTGTAAATGAGGTTGGACCGAAGGAAGCTCTAAAATAATTTTGTAAGTGTAGGAAGTGGGATATATCTAGGATTAGTTGGAAAAATGTTTAAGCTAGGGATTAAGGACACATTTATAAATTAAAAGAGATATGAGAGAGAATCGGTGTGGAATTTTAAGTATGTGTGATAAGAGGTGCATTAAAATGCATATCATTGCATGAGGTGTTTGAACCATAAAAGGAGTAAGAATATTCTACATTGAAGTGTAATAGTTGTGAATAAAGTGAGAATGGTCCACAATGTAGTGCGGGAGTGATATGGTCTACAATGAAGTGTGAGAATGGAGTGAAGGGTATGATATGTAGGACATGAGAGGAGCATTGATGTAGAAAGAAAAGAACTGATAATTGTGGATGTAAGATTAGTACTAGACAATAGAGGGAGTTGTTGATACACTAACTCAGAGTTGTGCAATGGTAATGAAATTGAAAAATTATAAGGGATTGCAGAATATTGTTGAGATACGGTGAGAAGAAGAGAGAGTAAAAAAATAATCGAGAATAAAGGGTATTGGTGTCTTCTCTAGGTTGGTGGTTATGAAAGAAGCAGAGCATATTAGTCTCTCTTGTAGGTTGATGCCTACAAAGTAGTAGGGATTGGTGTACCCACTAGGTTGCTGCCTACAAAGTTGACGGGATTGGTGCTTCATGTAGGTTGGTGCATAAAAAGTAGTGGGGATTAGTGTCTCTAGTAGGTTGGTCCTTGTAAAGAAAAGGAGATTGGTGCCTCTTGAAGGTTAGTGCCTACAAATTAATGTAATAGTAAGTTGGTTCCTACAAAATATTTCATTTAAAGAAGTTTGGTGGTTTTCTCCCATAAGGGATTCCATATATATGTTGCATTACTTGTTTGTTTTATGAGATTGATGTTTTATGATTTTTGAATGCTTAATTAAGTAAAAAATTTCATTATACTCATTCACCCCCCTCTTAGTATAATTGTGAGTCCAACAATTGTTATTCGAGAAGGTTCCTTTGGAAGCAGTCCAACCAATGGAATTAGGAAGATATCAAACGGGCTATGGCTAGTCAAGAAGGCTCTATATTATTCGATGGAAAAAATTATTCCCCTTGGATGGATATGGTGAGAGCTTATCTAAATTCTCTAGGATCTAACATTTGGATATCTATAGTGGATGGTTATATAGGTTTAACAAATCCTCCATTTAATCGAGATGGAAATAAGGATTTTGAAGATAATGAAAAAGCCATGAATGCCATTGTGTGTGGTTTTATAGATTCAAATCTTGTTAAGGTGATGCATTGTGAAACAAAAAAGGAAATGTGGGATGGGCTTCAAAGCATCCATAAAGAGATGATATTAAGGAAAGAAAAGAAGTAGAGAATTTGAAGATGGATATTGCATATGAAGTGAGAATAGGGAATTCATCTCGAAATGAAGAAGTACTTAGAGCTTTGACAAAGATAGAAAATTTCAAATCATATTATTGATCCAACTATGAATTAATTGAAGAAGAAGCTCAATTCGTAAGAAAACCAAAAACAGGATCTAGAAAATTCAAAGGTAAGCTTCCATTCAAATGTTATAAGTGTGGTAAAGTAGGTCATTTTTCTTCTAGATGTCCATTTTCAAAATATGAAGGCAATGATAATGAAGAAGATATATTAGCCATGAATTCTCAAGTTGTTGATCATCAAAATGAAGATTCATATTTAGAAGAAGATTTTGATGGAGAGATAGAACTTGAATGAGAACTAGTAAAGAGACTCATAGGAAAGAACAAAAATAAAAAGGACTTGTTACAAAAATATGAGAAATGAAAGAATCATGATATTGAATCAATAGTCTCTCTCATGAAGTTACTACTAGAAGAGGAAAAGGGAAGAGAAAAAAAATTTGTTAATCATATCTGAGGAAAAGGAAGAACATTGTGAGAAATTAAAAGTTAACATTGTTTACTTGAGAAAGGATTTAGAAAAATCCAATGATAAGTTAAATCAAAATTTGAAGTTTGGAAATAGTAATAAAATCCTAGATGGTATTCTCAACTACCAAATATTTCCTTTTATTAAAATATGTCTTGATTATCCTAAATTTTCCAACAGAGAATTAGGTTCAATGTCATCAAAAAACAAATTCCAAGAAGAACCTGAAAACTATGTTAATTTTCTAAGAATATCGATTAGTAAAAATAATAACAGGAAAGAATGTGAGGGCGATAGAGATCTAATTTTAAGAATAAAGAAAGCAGCACCAGGAAAGGAAGTTAAGATGAGCCGAGACTTATGAATAGATTTAAAATATCAATTCCCACAAGAAGGCCTTTTACATCTACATATCCAAATCTCTTTTAAGGCTATTGATTTTCATGTAATAATTTTGGCCATAAGGCAATATATCAAAGAGCCTATGTAAGACATGACGATATGAGGAATAGGAGTAGGGGATCATATAATATCTTAAGGAAATTTTTTATGTGTAGCAACCTTAGAAGTTTCAATGAAAATGACATCAAAAAATACAGTTCATTTGCCCCTAATTAGATCGAATGTTTCAAGTGCAATAATTTTGAGTGCAAAGCTCGTGATTGTAGAAAAAATACATTGAGGCCTCCAAAACAAAGTAACAAATAATATATTCTAGGAATATAAATTATAGAACAAATATATGGAGAAGGAAGCAAGAAAAGAAGGAAGAATGTGCTCTTGTTCTATGTGTTCAAAACAAACAAATCCAATTGTGTATAGACAATGGATGTTTAAATCATATGACAAGATAAAAGAAAATTATCACTCTAATGGAATTGAAAGGAGGTAGTATCACCCTTGGAAATAGTGATTCAAAAAAGATAATTGGAAAAGGCACAATCAATCTTGATTATGGAAGAAAAAAACTTAGAATGTTATGTTTGTTGAAGCTTTAAAGCATAATCTACTAAGTATAAGTCAAATGGTTGATCAAGAATATGATCTCGCATTCCATTATAAAGCATGTGAAATAATAAAAGTAGGCTTAGGAATTTTTGTATCGAATGCAGTCAGGTCTCCAAACAATGTGTATGTTGTCAATGAGATTAAAAGAAATAAAAAATGATATATGGGAGTAATATCCCCAACATCCCATGAATAAAATAAAACATAGCTTCAAGTGAAGGAAGAGGTGCTAAGGATGTAGAACATCATACCAAATTAAGAATATAGAAGCATTATAATGTAAGCTACAAGAGAAGAACAATGAAATGGAAATGTCGTAGGAGTTGAATCAATAACAAATGACATGTGAAGAACAAATGATGTATTTCGATTCAAATCAATGCATAAATTTAGGGGGAGAAGCACCTTTCCCTTGATATAAAAAAGGGGAAATAATTGATAATAGTAGGAATAATTGCATATGATGAAAGTTGCAAATAAGGAGAAGCATGAATTTAGGGGGGGGAATCCCTTTATAAGAAAAGAAGAAAGTTGCAGTTAAAAGAGTTAAGTTGTAGACAAAAGGAAGTATAAGCCCGGGTGGAATAGTCCCAAAATAAGAAGTAAAAGGAAGCTATAGTACAGGGGAGAACAATTAAAAGAGTATAGATGTAGATGAATAAATATTGGATGCAGGGACAAATAGACACAATCTTGATAGGGGAGCCTAGTTGCAAAAAAAACATAAGTAAGCAATCAAAATACATAATTGTTTTGTTTTTGACTCTATCATAAGAAGAAATTGCAACGATAAGTTACAAAAATATGAAAACATAAGGAGAGATAGCAGATAGGGGGATCCAATGTTATGATCCTTGCAGCTTAAAAATGATAAGAAACTAATAATTACAATCCACTTCAAGGGGGAAACCTACTTATACAATAACAATGAAAAACAAAATATTTAATGATGTAAGACTAGGTATCCTTAGAATACATATATAGGAGGCAAAGGATACAATTATAATAAAATCGGACCATGATATTTTTTAGCCTATAAAACACTATAATAATAGAAATTTAATCACTCAATATAAGAAGTGTTGTCCTCAAAACTTGACTATATGTGGGTGTTTATGCATGAAACACTCATCTTTCCATGCCACTTCTTCCTCTTGTAGGTTCTTCCATTTGACCAGGTACTTAATAATTTCTCAATTTCTCATCTACTTAGTCCTTGTTTCCAAAATATTTTTTGGTTCTAGTATTATTTTACCTTCTTGATTAATCTTTGGCAGAAGAGTTTGGATTATGATCTTATCACTTGTGAACTTATTTATGCAAGAAACATGGAAGATTTGATGTACGTGTGAAGATAGAGGTAGTTCCAAGTAGGCCATACTTCCAATCCTCTACAACACCTTATATGGGCCATAATACCTCTAAGATAATTTATTACCTTTATTTTTTTCGATGAGGGACATATTTTTATATGGTTGTAGTCTCACAAATACGTAATCCCCCACTTCAAATTCGATTTCATTGCGATTTTTATCATCTTATTGTTTCATCCTATTTTGTGCTTGTTGTCACTGAGAAAAAAACCCTCCAAAATTTTTCCAACACTTGAACTTTGAAGCCTATTATGGATCTTGCAATTATTCGTTCCATAGTCACTTCTTGGTTGGTCAATGATTTGTTAAGTCTTTGAGTTTTCTTCTAGATCGTAAGTGTCAAAGTCACCTTTTCACACATGCTTAGTACGTAATGTATTCATGAAATAATTCCTTCACGCAAGCTTGAACAGGCGTGGCAAAGTCCACTAAGATAGTGCATGTGTAATGTTAAACCCATGTCAGCAGTCAATGAACACTGCCATTGAAAACACCTCACTTTGTTTGCAATCATACTTCTATTTCAGTGATTTTATCCATCTGTCGCCTTTTGCACACTTTCACATTCACAAGTGTCGTTTTCATGCTTACGACTGTCGTTTTTTCTTGTGTTCACTTTAATTAGTGTAATTTTCATGTTATATTCATCCTAGCATGTGTTTTTTCACCGTCTTTCACATATCACAAGTGTCGTTCACACTTTTCTTTTCATATTGCAAGTGTCATTTTTTGGTGTGGGAATTAGAGCTTATCGTGTAAAGTGGAGTTTTTGATTTTTTCAAAGGGAAATATTTGTGATAATGAGTTTTTATTATCATGTAGACATCTCTCGTAACCATGTCCAAAGTTTCAAGCGTTGTCACACAAGTGTCGCTACTTTCATCGCACATTATATCTTTTGTGTCGCACTTGGAAGGAGTTGCCGCAAAGTTGTTGCATTGAGTAAACGTATGTTGTTCATATTTTATGAGTGTTCATTTTCATGTCATCAAGTCATCTAAGTGTGTGATCATGCTCAAATTATCTCTTTTTACCATATTCATCTCAGTGATCCAACACTTAGTCAAACTGGGAAAATTCCCCAACTAGGCCACTCAAACTCATTCTGCCCAGCCTAAACTACACAATGCATAGTCTTAGCCCTCAAGTAGCACCATTGTCCCTTGGAACTGGAAAATGCATAGTCTCTACCTTCTAGGATTGCACACTGTGTAATCAGAGTGCTCAAACTCATCCTTTGACATCCAAAACTATGTAATCTCTCTCTCTTGCCAAGCTAGAATGCGCATTGCATAGTCTCAAGGATTAGGACTCAATGTTGAGCTCTTGAAATACAAAATTTCACAATAAGTTTTCCTCCTCTTCCTTCCAAAACTGTGCAATAGGAAAAACCAATGCTCAAGCCCTCAACTTGGCTCCTTCGACCCCTCAACTGTGCAGTTGACTTATCCAACCCAGCCCGATTTTCACACTGCACTATCTTAAGGCTCAAACTGGACCTTTGAGCTCCTGAGCTATGAAATTACGTAGTCACTAAGCCCATTTCTCAATCTGCCACCCAGTCACATCTCAGTAAGTGGATCATCATGCAACATCTTAGGCTAAGGGTTTATTGGACTGATGTCATCTTGTCATTAGTGGATCATTGCAGACATAGGTATTTTATCATGCTATGATAGGATGATGATGAAGGAGATGGATAAGAATTCCATGCTAAAAGATACCCTTATAGCTGCAAATACAAGTTGATTCATCAAGAGAAGACAACGGGACATCAGTTTGCAACAACAGTTGAGGACCAAGACCACATTGGGGACTCTTTATCTTCAAGTCATGAGGAGGAGGAAGAAGAAGAGAATGTTCCATATTTCAAGAATACAAAAATGAAGAAACAAAAAAGAGTGATTTGACACTACCATGTCATCATGAAGTACATGCCACCAGTGTCATGTAATTTCATTTCATCAGCCATCATCTGCCACATCATTTTATGGAATATGTAATTCAACATTGGAAAAAGTATTGTAAAAGTGGAAGTACATGAGTCATCCATGTGATGTGAGAAGTAATTTAAGAAGTCAAAGAGTCATGGACAAGTAAAACATTCATGAGGATAGTCCAAGAGTCACAAGGGAGGTGAATGGTCACCTCATTTGTTATATATACACCCACATTGTACAAGAAAATATCTTTTCACCAAGGCTTCTCCCATAAGGCATCAGAGAGACAGAGTCAGTATTTTTTGGGAGCAAGTTGTGGCTCCAATGGTCCACTATTGAAGCTAGTGATGTTCATTGTATACATGCATTTCAGGACTTTTACTTAATACTTGAAGCTTGATGACCAACACATGTTCATGCATGGATTGTGAATATTTGTAAGACTATTATGTGAGTGTTTGTGATTCATGTTTTCTTTCACCTGTTGTTGATGGTGTTGGAACCACAAACATTCAGGGGATCTCTCCATTATGAAGTCACAACTAGAGCTCACATTGTTTGGTGTAAGAGCCCCATCTGGTACGATGGCCTAGTTTCCATTATCTTAAAGATTTTCCTTAGCTCTTTCTATGCAACACATGAGAGTGTTATGCTTGTATCTTCAAAAAGTGAGGTGAGTATGCTTGGTGAGTGCGTAATGTAACTTTGTCTCCAGGTTCTCTTACTATAAGGGAGAGAGTAAAAGTGAGCCTTTAGATGAGAGGTAGTAGTACCACCCAGGGAGAGACACACGTGAAAACAACAAGGGTTTGTCCAACATCCAACGGAGTAGTCCATAACAGATGCGACAGTCGTTAAAACCAAAGTGCAAGGGACAATATATACACCATCTAGCAGAGTAGTCCACACGGGGTGACGGTCGTTATAACCAAGAAAAATACGAATGGTCTATATAATGTCCTGAAGAGTAGTCCACATAGACAAGACAGCAATGATAAATAATACAACACATATTCAATAATGTAAGTACTAAAAAAAACAAAGTAGTTCAACTATCGTAGTATAGGTTAAGGAAACATGCATTACAAATGTTTAAAGAGTAGTCTTACAAACATCTACAAAACATGCATGAAAACTTGTTCGCCTGAAACATGCTTCTGAATTAGTCCCAAGAGACATATTTACACCATACATCACTAGTCCCAGTAGTGGGACTTTGGAGCCACTCCTCGCTCCTCAAAGAAAAGACTATAGACTCTCAAGGATATGTGGCAAGAGCCAAGGTGAAAATTCCTTGCTCATACAATGGGAGGGGTATATAAAGCCAAGGGTGACGCTTGACCCTTATGACTCCTGGACTACCCTAGTGACTGTTCAACTTCCCATGAATTTTCAATTGACATGACTCTTGAACTTCTGTATGGCCCATAATGGTGATGTGGCTAAGACAACTCATGACACAACTCAACATGACATTGTTGACATGTACTGGCTAACTGTGGTGTCCATGTCGAGCTGCTGCGTTGTGGGGTGATGGATGTACTCTTGGTGTGGTTTGTCTTCTCCTCTGCATGGCATAGTGTTGCGGGGGTCTTATATGGTATTGGTGTTGCTTGATGGTTTAGTGCATGTGTTCCTTCCTCTTGATGCTTGATATGCTTGGTACGTCCGTCCAACTGCAAGAAAGTCTTCTAGCATGTGTGCTCCTTCTTCATCCCGTTCTTCATCTCACCATGATCTACTAGTGCACCTGTTCGTGCAATTCACTCATGATGGGATGACATCAAATCCAAAACCTCCTAGTCTAGCATGATGCATTATTCTCATGTTTCGAGTGACGTGGAGGGAGGAAAACTCACTGGAACAGTACAGAGCGCAACTTAGGCTAGAATGAGGCATGTTAGGAGGACAACCTAAATGGTCAGGAAAAACTATGCAATGATCACTGAGAGGCAGGATTGCACAATGAGAGTCACAAGTGTCAGTTGCAAGGTGGGACTAATTGGGGGGAAGCTTCTGCACAATTTTTAGAGGGAAGATAGAGTAGGCTGTAGAGGTAATGTTGTTCAGTTCTGCGCAGTTTCGAGAGGGAAGAAAAATTAGGGTTGTAAAGGGACAAGAGAGGAAGTAGGGGAACTGCTAGACATTTATATGCATTTTTGGAGGAAGGGAAGAGTAAGGAAGCAAGGGCCATCTGGGTAGGTCTTCGCAATTTTGGGGAACGGTGCAGAGTAAGGAAGCAGATGACTAGTTGGGCATGCCTACAAAAATTTGGAGAATAGTGTAGACCCAGGTCTTAGAGTAGTGCAGGCTTCCGATGGGTAAGGAGGAGGGTTGATGATTGGGCTTGCAAAAGGTGCAGTTAAGTTGGACAGGGAGGTAGTTTCTGCACAATTCTGGGAGGCAGATAGGTTTCTCACCTTTGGGATTGCGCATTGCGACTGACCTGGAGGACAAACTTAACCACTTCATAGTTCCAGGAAGCAGAGAAAGGTCACTGAGGGTTAAGACTATGCAGTGCAACTCAGTCGGGGTCTGGTGGAAGAGGGTTGTTCAGTCGAGGATATTTTTAGGGAAATGGTTAAGTGTCGAAAGCAAGAAAACTTGTGCAAAATGACATTGTGAACATACACTTAGCATATTTAATGACCAGACAACATAGACCACCATGAAAACAAGACAAAACATGCCCCCAATAACACTGTCTTGGAGCTGAGAGCGACAAGTGTGACACTTGTGATAGACCTTCAAACGACCGTGATGATACTTTGCGCGACATTGTCTACAACTTTGTATGTGAATATGATAGATGTTTACATAGAGAAGAAAACCCAAACACATAAAGAAAAACATTCAAACTCACCATAATTAGATCACAAGCATGGCCAAGCAATTAACATGTTGAGAGATGACTGCTGGTCAAAGAAGAAAAATAGTGGAAAGACTTCACAATAGCTCATGTGGTGAGCTCGAATGTTTGCAACCATCAAAGGAAAAACCAAGGAAGGCTTTGAAATTTGGATGCAATTTTTTTTTTTGGATTGTTTTTTAGCCGCTACAACACCTATACTAAAGTAGTTGAACTATTTCAGTTATTTTAGTGCTTATCTTATTGAGAATGTGTTTTAATGGTTGTAACAATTTGCTACATCTATGTGGAATATTCTTCTTGATGTTTGGCGATTCTCTCTTTTCCCTTATGTGTGCCTCTACCAGGGTGGTACTATTACCTCTCTCTTAAGAGGCTCACTTATCCTCCCTCTACAATAGAAGAACCTTGATAAAAGCTACAAGCAAACATTCACTAGGCACACTTGCTTTTCACAAAGGCACATACATGCTTCTCTCTCTTGTTGACAACTAAAGCTAGGGAAAATCTATAAGAATATGTGGCAATTGGGCTGATACTCTAGATGGGGCTCCTATTCCAAATGGTGTGAGGTCTAATTGGGACTTCACATTGGGGAGACACCCTTGGTTGATGGATTTCCAGCACCATCAACAAATGGCACTAGAAGGAGGGCCAAATGATAGGATATGCCCGTTGAGTTTGCTTTGAATCTCTTATTTAAAATGGTTCTTCCCTAAATCATAATCCCAGGATATTTTTATAAAGACATTAATATTACTATTCGTACAAAAGTTTTCCATACCTTGTCCCAATTTAAGTTTGATGGCAAGGGCGAATTAACACTTCGTGAACATCTATTTCAACTTGTCCATTTTTTCCTTTCTAATGGAAACATTACAAAGATTTCATGACTAGATTGTTCACCCTCACATTTGAAGGTCATGTTAAGAGATGGTATCACACATTACCTGTGGCTTCTATCCATTCATTCAACCAACTTATGAATGAGCTTCATAAAGCATTTGACAGGTATGATTATTGCAATTTTCTTAAAAGAATTAATAAACTAAGAATGAAGCCTAATGAATCAATTAAGGATTTTTATTATTGATTCCTTCACCTTTGTTATGAACTTATGGGAGAAGGCACATATTGGGATTTATGTAAAAAAAAGTTTAATCATTTGGTTCATATCTCTTTGCACAGTGAATCTGAACCCCCTAATTTTTTTACTCCCCCAACTCTTGTAAATCATGAGACACCTCGAATTTCAGAGGAGGAACCTACTACTCCTTTTGTTCCTTGTCCTCCTCTTTTTACAATACCAATTCAGGTGCCTCCCTGTGATAATAAAGTTGGGAAATCTCCAAATCAAATTCCTAATCCATCTCTTCATCCTCCTCCCACTTTTCATGATTTAAATCTAATGGAAGAAACCTTGGAATGGCTCGTGGAGCCTAGGGTGAAGGCTAATCCTTTCATTCCTCAAGATGACATTAGCACTCTTAAATGAATCTTGAAATTGGTTCCATTGAAAGTGTTACTTATTCAAGGGACATCTATCATCCTCTAGCATCTACATGTCATGACTTTGTGTATCATGATCTGCTTGATCAATCTGCTCCATCAACTAGCTCTTCATGCTCTCATGATTTTTGAGTTTCTAGTTCAAATTGTGATCAGATATAAGGTAGCCACATTACACTGGTAGAGAAGGAGGAAAGTGAAGAGACTTTTGATCACTCTTCCCTTTTTCAAAGTCCCCCATGTCAAGATGACACAGTTACATTCTTGGAATATTTTGAATATTCTAATCTTGGTAGTGAATCAAATATAATCAATTCTTCCAATCAATCCATAGCCTTGGAAAAAAATCATTCTGATGATGATGACTCTATTGATGTATGCGATCATGAATGCCCAAGTGCATAAGCTAATCTTTCGGTTTCTCATGAATTTTTCAACGTAAATATAGAATTTTATTCAGTCAAAGAATATGTTCTTATCAAAACTTCCTCTTCATCTCACTATCCCTTGTTCTCTACTGTTTGCAATGAATTTATTTGGAATGGATATGCTTCATGCTTTTCAAGTTCTCCATATGATGAGTTAACTTCCCATTTGACACAAGGTAGTGAGATTATCCGTGACATGAAAGAAAATAATCGAATCATTGAGTATTCTTTCTATCCCTCATCATCTCTTGTTTTGCATGAAGACAACTCTTCAAAGCAACTTTCTGATGAAATTTCTCTGATTCATACATCTCCATATTTGCAATTAGAAGAATATTTCATTATGAGGAATATGGTTGTTGAAGTTGTAAAATCTTGTCAATTCAGTGACAGAGATGGTTGCCATTTTCTTAGTAGTGGTACCATTGAAATCAGAGGAAGCAACTATCCTCACGCCATGCATGATTTGCTTTAATCGTCAAAATGAAATTTTACTATCCTTGACATTTTCGGGACTTGTAAGGAAGTCGAGGCACTTCAACTTCTATTGATGGTTATGTCAGGATCTAGCGACTCTGGTAATCCCCTTGAACTTAGTCAAATCCGGTTTCTCTCGCACAATCCTTCTCTTTGCATGGTTTCACTCGATGTAAATTTATTTTTGAAAAACATTTGGTATTTCGGATGTAATTTTTCAAACTCTTGAGATTCAGTTTTTGATCAGATTCAAGATTCTATTTCCCATTATTCATCTCCATGTAAGGATGTTGTACTTAACCTGGGTTTGGAATGTGTTTCTTTCATATATTCATGGAATTGCGAAGTTGATCATTTCAAATATTATCTTTGGCCGAAGGAATCATGCCTATTAGATTCATTTCTTAATAGTCAACTTCTGTTTTTTCTTACGAATGTTACATTGCAAATATTTCCCTTCATCGCACTTGAAGTCTGCTTTAGTGATAATAAATGCATGAGTTATCTAGTGAATCAAATTCTTCTTCACCCATTGTATCCTAACTTGTTTCATGTGTTTGTTGTACTGGAATTCATTTTCACTTCTTTCTCTGACGACAATGCTCGTGCAGTATGTTACCGGTTACGAGAAAACAAGTTGTCATATCTATCATGCAAGGAAGATGATTCATTTTTTCAAGCCATTCGTAAATATGTTCAAATTTATCCATCTTTGAATCAAGAATATTGTGCCATAAACAGTCCATCTAATCATAAAATAAATTATCATTCGTTTTATCATTTTCCAACCCGTATATCCAATGACATATGTTTTACATCATTTGATCTTCATGGTTTAACATTTCATCCTTAGAGTACTTGTTAAATGGTTGAGGCACTTCAACCTTCACTGGTGGTCATGTCGGGTCCTCACTGTCTTGACAAGCCGACTGAATATGATCAGATTAATTTTCTCTCACATGATTCTCATGTTGACTCTATGCTTCTAATTGAAAATTCATCTTTTCAAGGATTTTGGGGTTTTCAGGAGGATTTTTTTGAATTTCACGATCGAATCTATGATTACCTGGAAGCATCTTTGTTAGTAGTCCATTTTTCTAATAAAAAGTTTCAATATTTTCTCATGCTTGCTAAAACTGATGACACAGATGAAGGTGCATTCACAAGAAGCCTTCATGGTTTTTTTGCTTATAATGGTCATCAAAAAAGTAATAATGTGAACTAGTTAGAAGTAGTGGCTATAAGCTATCTTTCTAGTGATAGGAAAGACCTTCTATTTGTTGTGCAAGTTATTCAAGCTCTTATATTTTTTGTGGAACACTATTTTATATTTGTTTTAATTTCTTGTATCTTTGTGAATGTAGGTCGGAAGCAGCTATGGTGGATTCTTAGGAAATTTCATTACACACGACGCCGAATTTCTGGCTGGTTAGGTTAGGAGTAGGTCTAGTTGCATATTAGTTTCCCTACACATTCACCCTACATTCATCTTCTAAAGTTTGTCTTGTGTTTTCTCTTTTTGGTTTCACATCATCTTTTCAGTTAGCCTCCTTTTGTTTTTTCCTCCTAGTTTTATTTCCTTGTTGTGTTTTTTCTTTTGCATTTTTTTAATGAGACGTTGCATGAAGGGTGTCCTATTTGGGTTCGAAAGACAGTGTGGTAGAATAGAAATGAAATTTGTGACACTACAACATTTGGATAATGCTCTACCTTTCTTCCTTGTCTTGGTTACACCTTTTGGTCAATGATGTTCGGATGGAAAACATAATCCTTGTGTAAGGAAAGCCTTATGTCAAACCATGATGTCCATTTCTATTCTGGAAACCTCATGCATACACTCAGGTCTTTATGTTTCGGTGTTTTTGAGCTAATCCAATCAAGTAGAGAAGGACAAGGGAAAAATATAAATGAGAAAACTAATATCAGAGGTCTTATATATGCTTCTCTAAAGGGAGAACCTCTTATTCTCTCAACTGAAGTCGAGATCCATCTTCCCCCTGTGAAATAAATAAGTGTTGATGTATAGTCCTATGCAAAATAAATAAAGGTGAAAGAAGAGAAAGTGTTCTCGCATAGAGAGGTGAAGAAAGAAACTTCGTCGAGTTACTCTCCAGGCTTACTAGCAGTGGAGCAATTTTTGTATCCCTAAAAAGACTCCATTGGGGTTTTGTCTAGGCCCTACTGGTAGTGGAGAAACGCTAGAGATGAAAAACTAAACTCTGAAAATCTAAAGCTCATGAGCTTCATTACCCTTTCCTGATTGAAAACATTGTGTGATCATTGACCTTATGTTTGTGTTTAACTGAGTAAAGGAATGAAGGGGACTATGTTTATGCATGGGGTAAGTTGGGAAGTGTTGTAGAAACTACAACTACCCTCCAAAATGTTACCTTAGCCTCATTTTGGAGCCTCCCTTCCAACCTTCACAGCAGCTTGCCTTGCTTTGTCAAGTTCATAAGATTTAGTGTCTTTCTTGCATAAAGGCAGCCTGTTAGCCACAACTTTATCCATTTCCCTCATAGGTTGTTCACGTGGACTTTGTGTAGTTGCAGGCTGAGTAGATTCCCCTTGAAAATTGCACATTTATGGAGGAAAACCGTCCTTCCCTCCAGAAATAGCGCAATCCTCTCTGGCAGTGTGCTGGGCTCCAAGATTGTGTAATCCTGCCCGCCAACACTCCCAGTCGGATTTGCGCAAATTTGAGCTGCAATTTGCACAAATCTGGGTAGAAATCAACTGCTCAGTCCAGAAACTGTGCAAATCTCCTGGGTAGCCAAACAGCCCAGCCAGAAATGCACATTTTTCTCCAGCAGTCGAGTAGTCTCTTGCATGTGCAGCTGAGTTGACTAGTTCCCTCTTGGACTGACCAAAAAATACATGCATGCATGGAATTATTCTCCCTAGGTAGCATCCAAAGGCATCCCTTGTTTTAATGTTCTATGTTTAGCAGTTGGAGGTTACATGCAAGGAGCAATTTTGAAACCTCCCACCAATTGTCACTTCCCTTAGATTTGTGACATGCGCGTCACAACCTCGATGTTATCAAAGCTCATTAACCGGACACTGTAGAGATCATTCCTCACATCAACCTTGCAGCTCTGACATCCCACGTCACATCTAGGAGCAGTCGGCATGTTCAGCTCAGCTGTTTTGGGGTAAGCCCCCTTCCCATGCCTTGTGTTGCATTTCTATCGCTTTTTTTGTTTTTGCTTGTGGGAGTACTATTTGCTTGATTTATTTGAATTCTTGGTGTTGTTTACGTATATAATAGCTTGTCCTAGCTCTGTTTCAGTTTTCGTTGCTATCTCACTGTTGTGGCATGCATGAAATTGTTTTGCATGGATGTTCACCCAACTGATGAATTGCCTCACCCACATGCATGTTGATGTGTTTGCTAAATATTTCATCCATGTTATGCATGCACTGTTAATCACTTCTACTATCACTTAGTGTTGCCATGCATTTACTATCTTAGTTGCTTTCAGTTGCCTGTCGGCGAGTCGGGCCAACCTTGGCCCAAACTTTGCCTTCACCAAGGCTGCATTGCGCAGTCTAGGGAAGGAAGACTCACCTTCCTCTCCAGATTTGTGCATTCCTGCCCAGCACTAGCCTCTAGGACTGTTTTGCGCATTTTTGGAGGATAGTGGCTGATTGGCCTAAGAAATTGCGGAAATTTGTCCCTTGACCAGCAGTCCTTCCTAATTGGAATTGCACATTACGTAATCCCAGTAGTCAGCAGCCAGACTGGATTGTGCATTATGCAGCTCCAGCATTTAGCTAGTCTCGCAACAACCCAGAATGTGCCTTGTGTAGTCTTAACAGTCGGTCTCCTAACCTCCTGGCTGAAATTGCACAACCGTCATGATCATGCACCCAAGTATGTTGCAAGTCAGTTCTCATGTTCATTTTGGTCTTCAACTGACAGATTTCTTTCCATGAGTGTTTCCATGTCTCTAGGTATCCCAGGTGTTCATCTTCTTCTCAGCAGTACAAGTATAATGGTTTCTAGGAGAGTAGAGATGAAGACACATTTCAGAGCACACTTGGGGATGCAGTCAATCAAGTGTCCATGGACTTGCCTACCCATGAAGACATCAAGATGTTTGTTGACAAGGACATCAAGATATGACAACAACAACATCATAGTGAGCAACATCATGAACAACAGCTGAAGACAACATACCAAATGCGACGAATGCAAGAGGAGGGTTGTTGACAACACGAAGGTGGAACAAGGTTGCAAGCTCAAGTAGGTCCATTGATGATGAAAGACACTTTAGAGACTCCGGCTATGAAGTGACGACATGACATGAAGATCGCGTGAAAGCAGAAGATGGAACAAAGAAGGAGTTGCATGTTCTGAAGTAGCAACTCAGGAAGAACTTGAAGCTGCATAGAGAAACAAATGAGTTGCAACAAGAACATGAACAATAGTGGGTACAACATGCACTCACAGATGAAACTCTGCCCATACAAGTTAAGGATCCATTCCAGTAGCTGACATAGAGCAGACATGGTGAGTAGTCTTGTTGATCACATGCAAGGGATTCAATAGCATGCATGTCATTGAGCGCATGCATGAAATCCAACCCATTCAACACACTCATCAAGGCGAAGGCAATAAGAAAGTCCAACTGAAGCTGAACATGTACTTTGGCAAGTTGATGCGCATGACCACGAGCACACGGTTGAAGATCAGCACAAACACTATGCATTAATTTGTTTTCGGTTCAACCATACCTAAGAAGACCATGCACATGTTAGCAGACAAGTTGGATGAAGGGGCTGAACCAATGCACTGGTTGTAATGGAGGTAAGAGTTCACTTCAACAATATGTCACCATGAGGTGCATGCACACCATCACGGACGACCAAACTTGGCATCAACTCACCAACTTCACCATCACAAGCATGGTCAAATAGTTGGTCTCATTACAATAGACCGAGTGTCAGTGATGTCTTACAAGGCTTGCTCAAGCCTTGTTGTCTCACATGAGTACATGTGCATTGTAATGTTGAGTCATGTCAAGTGTAAGTCAAGTGTCAATGGTTGGACATAACAGTCATAGAGTAGGTGAAGAATCATGAGGGTAGTTGAATTGTCATAAAGTGGAATGTCAAAGGTCACCCCACCCTTTGCTATAAATAGTCCCTCATAAATCATTGTAGACATTTTTTGGTCAGCCAAGCTTCTCTTAAGACTATCTTGAAGAAAGCTTGATAGTATTGTAATGCGCCTTGGCTTCTCCACTGCACGCAGCTAGTACATCTCTTTGGAGAAGCAGGCAAATGCGGCTGTAATGTTTCACTGATGGGGCTAGCAAGTTTACATGGATGTATTGTATGGTTGGAACTTACGCTTTATATAATAATAGCCAACATATTTTCATGCATATGTTGTTATTATATTTGGATTGCTCTGGTTTCCTTAATGATATATGTTGTTTAACTTACGTGTTTGTGTATGAACTGATTTACAGGCAATTATATGAATCTTGCTGCAAATGTGTTATATATGTTGTTAATGATGTCATAGTTCGTGTCAATTTCTCTGTCAGACACCAGAAAGACCTTTCACATGAACCTTGTTGTAAAAACCATTGCACTCATTCGGACTGATCTGTGAGTGTTGTACGTGTTATGTTAACTTGTATGTTGTGACTACTGCATGCGAGTGGATTGCTCTGATGGAAGCTGTGTATGTCCTTTTGTGTTGTGTGTTCCTAGCCGAGTCGGGACTAATCCCTTTCAACCTGGAACTCACCTTCACCCTTTTCTCCCCCTTTTGTGTTAGAACCTCTCATACATCTTCCTTGACTCATTATAGCAATTACAACCTTGCTACTGACAAAGTTATCCTACTTGCCTCTGTGCGACATCGCGGTCAAGTCATTACCTTACGACCCACTATTGGAACTCCTGCACGAAATGGTCTAAGGTCTAATTGGGACTTCTTACTAGGGAGATCCACTTGACATGTTGGTGGGTCCAACACCGTCAACAGGAAGCTATGGTAATATGAACGATGAATCAATACTCCCTGAAGAAATAGACCCTCCATGAAAGAATTGACCAAGGCAGAGAAGCTAGAGTTATACTAGTGTGTCACCAAGTGTTATCACTACAACAAACACCCTCCAAATTTTTTCCAATAATTGAATTTTCAATCCAAACATGGATCTTGCGATTAGTCAGTCCATAGTCACTTCATGGTTGGGCGATGCTTTTTTAAGTCTTTGAGCTTGCTTTTGGATCGTAAGTGTCAAAGTCACCCGCTCACACATGCTTAGTCTGTAATGCATTCATGAAAGAATTCCTTCATTCAATCTTTAATAGGTGTGGTACAATTCATGAAAATAGTGCCTGTACAATTTTAAACCCATGTCGATAGTTAATATGGACTGTCATTGAGAGTCCCTCACTTTTTTTGCGATCATACTTCTATTTCAGTGAGTTTCTCCAACTGTCACCTTTTGCACACTTTCACCTTCACAAGTGTCATTTTCATGCTCATGACTGTCATTTTTCTTGTGTTCACTTTAATTAGTATCATTTTCATGTCATCTTCATCATAGAATGTCTTTTTTTCACCAGTGTTCGCTATCGCAAGTGTCGTTCACACTTTTCTTATCATATTGCAAGTGTCGTCTTTTGGCATGGGAATTGTTGCTTATCACATAAAGTGGAGTTTTGGCTTGTTTCAAGGGGAAATATTTATGATAATGAGTTTTACTTATCATGTATACATATTCCACACTCATTTCCAAAGTTTGAAGCACTATCACACAAGTTTCGGCACTTTCGTTGCAAAGTGTATCATTTGTGTCGCACTTAGTAGGAGCCATTGCAAAGTTGTTGCATTGAGGAAGGTATGTTGTTCATATGTTTTTAGTGTTCCTTGTCATGTCGTTAAGTGATATAAGTGTGTGATCATGCTTAGAGTCTCTCTTTTTCTCATCTTCATCTCACTGATCCAACACTTAGTCAAACTGGGAAAACTCCCTGACTAGGCCACTCAACCTCATTCTTCCCATCTCGAACTGCACAATCTCAACACTCAAGCAACACCCTTGTCCCTTGGCACAATGCACTGCACAATATCTTCCTTCCAAGACTACACACTACCTAATAATAATGCTCAAGCTCAACCTATGACCTCCAAAATTGTGTAATATCTCTCTCCTACCTAGCCAGAACTGCGCATTGCACAATCTCAAGGCTCAGGCATCAACCTTGAGCTCTTGAACTACACAATTGTGTAATCACCTGGCCTCCTCTTCCTTCCATAACTGTACAGTAGGAAAAATCATTTCTCAAGCCCTCAACTACGTAGTTGACTTGTCAAGCCTAGCCTGAATTACGCACTGCGTAGTCTTAAGGCTCAAGCCTACCCGTTGAGCTTCTGAGTTGCACAATTACATAGTATTTGAGCCCCTTTATCAACCTACAACCCAATCACAACTCATTCAGTGGAGTATCATGCCTCATATTAGGCTAAGGGTTTATCAAATGAATTTCGCCTTGTCATGAGTGGATTCCAGACACAGGTATTATATCGTGCTATGACAGGATGATGATGAAGGAGATGGAGAAGGAGACCATACTAGAAGATACCCTTGTAACTTCAAATACAAGTTGATCCATCGAGAGAAGACAAGGGGATATAATTTTGCAATAATAGTTGAGGACCAATACCATATTAGAGACTCCCTATCTTCAAGTCATGATGAGGAGGAAGAAGAAGAGCATGTTCGATATTTCAAGAAGACATAAAAGGAAGCAAAAACGAAGAGTGACTTGACACTTCCATGTCATCATGCATTCCATGTCACTAGTTCCATGTCATGTCATGTCATCATTAATCATCTTCCACATAATTTTATGGAATATGTAATTCAACATTAGAGAATGTATTGTAAAAGTGGAAGTCCAAGAGTCATCCATGTAATGTGAAATGTCATGTAGGAAGTCAAAGAGTCATGGAGAAGTCAAACAATCATGAGGGTAGTCCAAGAGTCACAAGGAAGGTGATTGGTCACCTAATTTTTTATACATACACACTCATTGTACAAGCAAAGTAATTTTCACTAGGGCTTCTCCCATAAGGCATCAAAGAGACAGAGTCAGTACTTTTGGGGAGCATGTTGTGGTTCCAATGCTCCGCTATTGGATCTAGCGATGTTCTTTGTATACATGTATCTTAGGAATTTTACTTAACACTTGAGGCCTGATGGCCAACACATTTTCATGCATGGATTATGAATATTTGTAATACTGTTCTATTAGTGTTTATGATTCATGTTTTCTTTCACCTGTACTAAAGTAGTTGAGCTATTTCAGTTATTTTAGTGCTCATCTTATTAAGAATGCATTGTAATGGTTGTAACAATCACCACAAATTTGTGGACTATTTTTCTTGATGTTAGGCGATTCTCTCTTTTTGCTTGTGTGTGCCTCTACCAGAGTGGTACTATTGCCTTCTCTTAAAAGGCTCACTTCTCCTCCTTCTACAGTAGAAGAACCTTGATACACCTGCAGCTGAACATTCACCAAGCACACTTACTTTCTTTTCACAAAGGAACATACATGCTTATCTCTTGATGATGGCTAAAGCCAAGGAAAATGTATAAGAATATATGGAAATCGGGCCAATACTTCGGATGGGGTTCCTCTTCCAAATGGTGTGAGGTATAATTGGGAATTCACATTAGGGAGACCAAGGCCCCCTTAGTTGAAGAATTTACAACACCGTCAATAGTACCATAACCAAGTTGTCCTTCAATATTTTGAGAACCTCTTGTTGGTGTTGGATGTGGTCCTCTATTGCTTGAGACTTAATAGTCCCTTTCAAGGGTGATGTCATTGATGGAGGACGATATCCAGGAAGTTTCATAAATGGTGACATTTTTGATGAAGCATGGAAGGATGTGTTGTACAACCATTCTGTCAAGGGAAACCATTTGGCCTATTTTGTCTATTTATCAGATGTAAAGAAACATAGATATCCTTCTAAACATTTATTCGCAATCTCAATTTCCCCATTAGATTGAGGATGGTAAGACGTGTTGTGAGCCAATTGAGTACCCAAACAATAAAGTTATTCAATTCAAAAAATTTCAGTGAAAATTGGATCTCTATTACTCACAATAATCTTTGGTATTCCATGTAAATTTTGGATTGTTTCCATGAATTCTTCTTCCATATTACTTTCTTTAAGAGCATGAGAAAGAGAGCAAAAGTGGGCATGATTTTTCGTTCGATCTACCACTACCATAATCATACTATTTCCTTGAGGTTTGGCAAAACCTATAATAAAATCCATTGAAACTTCTTACCAACACTAGATTGGTATGGATAAAGATTAAAGGAGCCATGGGGTCCTGATAGTCTCTCATTTATTTTGTTGGAATACTACACATTCAAGCACAAATTTTTGCACATCTATTTCAATACATTCCCAAAAAAAATATTTCTTTATCCTATGGTATATCTTCAAAAGCCCTGAATTTCCTCCTATAGGAGAGGTGTGTAATTCCAATAGGACCTTATGTTTGAGTTGAGAATTATTACATATGTATAAGAAATCTTGATACCATAACAAATCATTTTTCCATGTAATTTTTTCTACCACATAATGATCCTCCAATAATTGTTGAATGATCATACATATATTATCATCTTACTATCATTATGTCCTTGCTTCTTCCTCCCAGTCAAATTGTGAATGGAAATAGAAAATAGTAAACCTATTTTTTCTTCCTCTTTCCTTGAGAATGCATCTACCAGAATATTTTGTTTTCCCTTTTTGTAGATAATTTCAAAGTCATTGCACAACATCATTATGACCCATTTTTGTTGCTCTTATGAAGATAAATTTTCTCTAAGAAGTACTTCAAACTATCATGAGCTATTTGTGTCTTCATATTATGTATTGATGCCATTTCTTCACTATATGCATGTCCAACATTTATTTTTCATAGATGAGTCTGAGTAAGTTATTTCATTTAACTTTTTTACTTTCAAAGGAAATGGGTATTCCTTCTTACATCTGTTGGGTGTGGAGCCTGATTATCTTCTTGATTATTTAACAGTTTTTTATTTGAACCGTATTAGATGCTTGTTCAGAATGGGGCAACAATGCCACTCGTTTAATCACCATCAGGGGGGTCGAGGGGGAGGCTATGATGAATTTTATGACCCCCCACCCTCCTTGCGAGCATTCAGAGGTAGTGCCCCCAAAGCTAAAAATATATGAAAAAATTCCTTGCAAAATATTGTAATTTCGTAGTCAATCTGGGCCATTCATTAGGCAGATGATACGATGGTAGAAGCTGTGTTAATTTAGGGGTTTTTCCCTTAGAAGGCAAACCATAGTTTATATGAGGGAATTTTATTGTAGTTGTGTATTATTATTTTGAGCGAGAGAGAGAGAGGAGGTTGTGTGAGAGTGAAGAGGAAATTAAAGCGGATCTAGTGTAGGTTGTATCTCTTCATTTTACTAGATAATATAAAAGGAAGGACTGGTTATTTCTCCATGGACATAGCCTAAATTGGGTGAACCACATATACCAGTGTCTATCTTGTTTTATGTGTTTCTGTAATATTGTATGTATCTCATTACTTCGTTAATTAATTTCTAACAACTTGTATCAAAGGCGAAGGTTTATTTAGCTGATAAGCTCGCAGGAGAGAAGGGTTATTGGTTCGAGTGGGAGCAATGTCGGAAGATGGTAAATTTAGGGTCAATAAATTTAACGACCAAAGCTACTAGTTGTGGAAGATGTAGATGGAAGATTATATGTATAATAAATATTTATACCTACCATTGGGTAGAAAATCAAAGAATCTGATGAGTATGACAAATACAAAATGGGATATTCTTGACAGAAAAGCACTATGAACAATACCACTGCATATAACAATGTTGGTGGCATTCAACATTTCAAAGGAAACGACAACAGAAGGTTTAATGAAGGCATTGACCAAACTATATGAAAAACCCTTGACCTCAAATAATGTATTTCTTATGAAGCATCTATTTAATATGAAGATGCGAGAAGGTGGATCTGTTGCTAATCATTTAAATGAATTTAAAATGGTTACCAGTCAGTTAAGTTCTGTAGGGTAAATTTTGATGATGAAGTTAGGGCTCTATTATTTCTGTGCTCATTGCCAGAAAGTTGGAATGGCCTGGTTATGGCTATTAGTAGCTCTGTCTCTGGATCTAATACTTTAAAGTTTGATGATGTTGTTGGTGCCATCCTTAGTAAGGAAATGAGAGGGAAAATCTTTGGTGAGACATCAGGTAACACTTTGATTGCAGAGACTAGGGGAAGAAAAATGGAAAGAGGAAGGAGCCCAGTTAAATCACAGTAAGTCAAGAAAAGCAGACCAAAATATAGATCAGGGATAGTGTGCTAGAAATGTGGAAAGAAAGGACACCTGAATAAAGAATGTAAATCTCGAAAGGGAAAAGAAGGGGATGGACATCAAGAGAATAATCATGAAGAGAATGTGACAGGTGATGTGTTGCAAGATTCTTTGATTATTTCATTAAATAATATTATTGATGCCTGGGTGGTAGATTCAGGGTTCTCATTCCATGCCAACCCTGATAGGAAACACTTTCATGACTATGTTCAAGGAGATTTTGGACAGGTTCATCTGGGTGATGATAAACCCTATAAAATCGCTGGAATGGGAAATGTTTTTATAAATAAATTGAATGGAAACCAATGGATATTAAAGGAGATATGGCATGTTCTGAATTTGAAGAAAATTCTAATTTCAACAAGGCAGTTGGGAGGTGAAGGTTCTGTAACTACTTGAACAAAGAAAACCTGGAAGCTCACCAAAGGAGCCTTGGAAAGAGAAAAAGGAGAAACAAATAGTACATTGTATTTATGCAATAATATTTCTATTTTTTTTAATTCTTTAGCCTCCACAGGAGCAAATATTACACTCTGGCATCATAGACTTGGATACATGAGTGAGAAGGGATGCATATTCTTCACCCAAGAAATTTATTGCCAAGTTTGAAGCATGTTGATTTGGATTTATGTGAGAATTATGTTTATGGAAAGCATAAGAAAGTCAGATTTACCAAAGTTGGGAAAGAAAAGAAGAACGCAAAATTAGAGCTTATGCATACATGCATGGGGAGCTGCTCAGGTATCATCTATTGGTGGCTCTCGCTATTATGTTACTTTTATTGATGATGCAACTAGGAAAACCTAGATTTATTGTATTCAAAATAAATATGATGTATTTGATACTTTCAAGAAATTGAAATCTTTGGTTGAGAATGAGACAAGAAAGAATTTGAAGTGTCTCAAATGAGACAATGGAGGTGAATACTGTAGTGAAGTGTTTTGTAACTACTATTCAGAGCATAGAATTCTCAAATAGAAGACAGTGCTAGGAACACCACAAGAAAATGGTGTGTCAGAAAGGATGAACATGACAATCATGGAGCGTGCAAGGTACATGAGATTTCATGTAGGATTTCCCTTACAATGTTGGGAAGATGTTGTAGATATTGTTTTTATCTAATAAATAGAGGGCCTTCAAGGTCCTTGGATGGTGGTATTCCAGGGGAGGCATGGATAGGTAAAAAGGTAAACTACTCATTTTTAAAGACCTTTGGCTGTGAATCCTTTGTCCACATTAATAAAGAAAATATAACAAAGCTTGAGGCAAAATCAAAGAAATGTAACTTTATTGGATATGGTGTTAATGGTTTTGGTTATCGCTTATATGACTATTAAAATCACAAAATCATTAGGAGCATAGATGTCATATTCAATGAAAAAGTCTTGTATAAGGATCGAATGTAGGAAAAGAATCAGGAAAAGGAAAAAAAAGAATACACAATGCTTGATGAGGTCATAGAAAAAGTAAAGTGCCTAAAAATCATAATAATCAACAGCCACAACAATAACAACAACCACAACAACAACAAGAACCTCAAACACCTGAAAGTGGTGTTAGAAGATCTACCAAGATAAGTAGACCCCCTTGAACAATACTCTCCTTCATTATATTATGTATTGTTAACTGATTCTGGTGAACTAGAAAGACATGAAGAAGAAATGCAGGTAGAAACCAGGAAGAAGTGGGAGCAAACAATGGGAGGAGAGATGGAATCCTTGATGCATAAATAGACTTGGGACTTAGTCAAGTTGCCTGCAGGTAAAACAACATTGCAGAATAAATGGGTTTATAGGTTGAAGGAAGAACATGGCGTAAACATAGGTGCAAGGCTAGAATTGTGGTGAAGGGGTTTAAAAAAAATGGCATAAAATATATTATATTATATGTATGTAGATGGCATGCTTGTTGCAAGGTCTAACATGCAGGAAATAAACGTGGTTAAAGGAAAATTTGCAAATTCATTTGCAATGAAGGATTTGGGTGCTACAAAACAAATCCTTGGTATGAGAATAACTAGAGGCAGGAAAAATCATAAATTAACATTGTCTCAGAGTGAGTACATAAAAAAGGTGTTAGAAAGATTTAATATGCAGAATGGAAAACTAGTCAGTACACATTTTGCTAGTCATTTCAAACTAAGTAGGGAGATGTGTCCCAAGACCGAGGAAGAGATGGATTATATGTGTAAAGTTCCATACTCATAAGTTGTTGGAAGCTTAATGTATGCAATGGTATGCACAAGAACTAATATTTCACATGCAATGGGAGTTGTAAGTAGGTATATGAACAATCCAGGAAAAGAGAATTAGATGGAAATGAAGTGGATTCTCAGGTATTTGAGATGTGCCACAAATCAAGCATTATGTTTTGAAGGTTCAAACATTTCTATAGGGATATATTGATGTAGATATGGAAGGTGACAAAGATAACATGAGGAGCATCACATGATATGTGTTTACTGAAGGTGGAACAACTATCAGTTGGGTTTCAAAATTCCAAAACATTGTTGCACTTTCAACAATGGAAGCAGAGTATGTTGTTGCTACAGAGGCTAGTAAAGAAATGATTTGGTTACAAAGGTTTATGGATGAGTTGGGCAAGAAGCAGGATATGATAAAAACTATATGGTAACATCCAGAGTGTCATTCATATTGAAAATAACTCGACATTTCATTCCATGAATAAACGTATATAGCTAAAGTACCAATTCATATGGTTAGTGTTGGAAGATGGACAATTGAAGCTCGAAACGATACACACTAGCTAGAATATTGAAGATATGTTAACAAAAGTTGTAACTAGGGAGAAATTGAGTTTCTACTTAGTTTCAATTAGTCTTCAAGTATGATGGTGAAGATGAGAAACAACCAGGTCCAAGTGGAGTCATTGTCCATTAAGTGTAGCAACGATGGAGTTTATATAATCTGTCTCCAAGTGGGAGATTATTGGATGTTGATCCTGATTATCTTCATGATTATTTTAAAGGTTTTTTATTTCATCCACATTAGATCCTTGTTCCTAATGGGGTGGCAACACCGCCCGTTTAATCGCCATCACCCTCAAAGTTAAAAATAGATGAATAATTGCCTTGTAAAATATTGAAATTTCATAGTCAATCTGGGTCGTTCATTAGGTAGATGATCTGATGGTAGAAGTTATGTTAATTTAGGGTTTTTTCCCCTAGAAATAAACCATTGATTTATATGAGGGAATTGTATTGCGGTTTTGTATTATTATTTTGAGTGAGAGTGAGAGAGAGGAGGTTGTGTGAGAGTGAAGAGGAAATTACAATAGATTTTTTGTAGGTTGTATCTCTTCATTTTGATGCATAATATAAAAGGAAGGACTAGATGTTTCTCTGTGGACGTAGCCCAAATTGGGTGAACCATGTATATCTATGTCTCTCTTTTTTTATATGATTTTGTATTTTTGTTTCCGTAATATTGCATGTATTTCATTGCTCCGTTAATTAATTTCTAACAACATCAAAATTGCATACATGCCATGGCCTGAGACATCACATTGCAAAATAAATATTTTTTTGAAGTTAGGTGTTGCCAAGATGAGAGTTGTACCAATAGCCTCTTTAATTTATTCAAATGATTTGGTTGCTTCTTTATTCTAAGAAAAATCTTCTTCAATAATTTTGTTAGAGGTGTTGCTTTTTGACCATAATTCTTGAGAAATTTGTTGTAATATCCCATCAATACTAATAACCCTCTCATATTTTTCAAGGTATTTTGGATTGGCTATTCCATCATATCTTTGATTTTTTTTTAGATCCACCTTGATACCATTGTGTGATACAATATGACCCAAATATTCCACTTATTGAACCCAAAAGCACACTTGGAAGGATTTTCATATACTTGTTTCTCTTCCAAAACTGTAAAGACCTTATCGACATGTTTTACATTCTCTTCCCGAGATTTGTTGTAAATTAGAATATCATCAAAAAATACAAGCACAAATATGTTAAGGGTTTGAAAATAGAATTCATTAAGCTTTGAAATGTTGAAGGTGCATTTGTAGGTCCAAATGGAATAACCAAAAACTCATAATGACCTCCATGTGTTTTAAAGGCTATTTTGGGAATGTCTTCTTCCCTCATTCTGATTTGATGATATCCAGAACAAAGACCCAACTTAGTTCTATGTATTCTAAACACATATGCCATGAACCATCCTTTTTTGTAACGATCACCACCGGTGAAGACTAAAAGCACTCTAGCTAAGTAGAATAATTCTCGCCTCTAAAATTTCTTGAACCATATGTTCAATCTCACTCTTTTGTGCATGTGGATATATGTATAGCCTAATGTTAGGTGGTACACTTCTAGTTTGAACATGAATAGCATGGTCATTCTTTTGGACATGTGGAAGGCCCTTAAGCGTTTCTCCAAATACTTTAGCATGATTTTTTAGAACTTTTTGAAGATCCACTATAGCAGAGAATAGAGATGTTTAAACATCTAATGAAAAATTGTGCAACTACACCTTGGTGTCCCTTTTTTAGAAATTTTATCATGCTATAAGAACTTATCACTTTACTAGGTTTCCATTTGATACAACTAAGCTCAATTTCCTTTCCTTATGAGAAAAATATTATGAAAAGATATTGGAAATTGAAGGCCATTATTCCCAATGATTGTAACCATTGGACCCCTAATACAATATCAACACCACTTTTTTGGATTCCAATCATGGGACTAACTAATAAATATCCCATCATATTCAGCTTAATCTTATTGCACTTCCCTAAGCAATTTATGTTACCTCCATCTGTAATCATTACTTGAAATTATGGTGTTGGATATACATACCAATTACAAAGTTCTCCCAATTTGTTATTGATGAAGTTATGGTTACTACCTGAATCAATCAATCTTTTTATCCTTTTCCTTTTTATATATCATTCTATCTTAGGGGTTTTTGGAGTATTGATGTTAGCCAAAGCATGACAAGAGATTGTTGGAGTAGTTTCTTCAAGCTCTAGATCTTGTGAAGTTTCCACTTGTTGATCTTCTTGATATTCAAACTTTATGCAAAATAATTCTTCTCATTGCATTTATGCCCTTTACTATACTTGTTGTCATAGTTGAAACATACTCCCTTTTCTCTTCTTTCATCCATTTGCTAAGGAGTCAACCTTGTTGGTTCATGAAAGGGAGAATGATTTTTTGTGTAGTTATTACTGACCACTTTTCTAGTGCTCATATTTTCACTTTCAACTTTCCTTGCTACACTAGAAGAATGATTTAGAGATCCGGGTTCAAAGAGACACACATCATGTTGTATGTTGTCCTTTAAAGTACCCATAAATAGGTCTAACAAGTGATTCTTTGAAATATTATTTACCCTGAGACTCAACTTTTGGAATCATTGAATGTGATCTTAACAGGACCTTTTTGTCGAAGATTTACCATTAACTAAATAATGTGTTTCTCTTAATATCCCCATAGTGTGTTATCAATTCCTTTGTAAAAATGGAACAAGATATAACAAAATCCTTTTTTTTCACAAAACCATTGATACCATACATGTTGGTATTATTATAAAAAACATGGATGTAATATTTAACTTTTGTAAGGTGTATATCAATGTATTTCTCCATCTAAAATATCCATGTTACAGGATCATTACCATCAAATCTCCTCATATCAATATTCAAAATCTAGTAGTTCCTTGGTGTCGACTTGAAGCCTTGATGATGTGGATATTAGATTGAAAATTCACGAGTATGGTTATGTGATTCAACATTTGGCTCTCTAATTGTGATAACATACTCGCCATATGAGATTGATTCTCAACAACATGCTTCTCTTTATTTTCACTATTTCCTTGGATCTTCACATCCATTTTAGGAAGCCTCTCCAAGAGAACAATCATGGATTTTTGTATTTCTTCCTTATTTTCATTCATCTTCATCTATATTCCTTCTATCTTATTGTATATTCCTTATTTATTTTCATTCATCCATTTATATTCCTAATATATTATTTCTATTTGTTCCTTATTTCAATTCATCTTCTTTTCCATTTATCTTTTAAGCTTTTCTCGAGAACCTGAGAAATCCACCTTTTTTAGCATATTACTATCCATTTCGTTAACTTTATTCTCTAATTGAGATAACCTAAATTCTAGGTCTTCACTTTTTTCATGGGTCATGGATGGACCTTTAGTAGATTTTATTGGTTTAGTGGCTTTCTTTGGAGACATGCTGAAAAATAATAATAGCCTTCCTCTTTGTTACAACAACAAAAAAAATGGGCTCTTCTAATGAACAACTAGTTCACTAGTAAGTTGCACATCTTTTTTTTTAGAATATCATAATGGATGAAGCTTCATTGATACATCTTTGAGATTTGAGGCCTTTTGGATCTCAAAATTTTGTTCTATAATATTGTGATATGTACTTTCAGTGATGCAACAATTGTGAACTGAATTTGATGTGCCAATTGAAAGTTATAGTAGCTTTTCCAAAACTTGTTGATTTTTTGGACTCTTCCCACAAGCATAATTGTATAGTGTGCCACGTGTACATTTATTGAAATATAATTCTAAAATTTGTACCTAAGAGTACATCTATATATCTATTGAAATTCCTGAACATTTCACAACATGAAAATTTCCAAACAATAAGATACGGAAAAAATACCAAGTTTCCTTGTTTAATTTTAATTTTATGATTGTTCCCAAACCTTAGCTTCCATAAGGTTTAATTCCCAAAATATAGTGAACAAATTTTTGAAAATGGAGCCATATATTCCTTGATATTTCTTCTTAATATGATCCAAGTTTTACTTTATGAACCTTATAGAAAAAATTTATAGTACAAATTCAAAACTAACTTGTTTGAGATTTATTTTGGAGCATACAAAAACCATAAGTTTCTTATAGAATATATCTTAAAATATAGAAAACCAAGATATGTAAGTTGGATCAAAATTTCACCATGATTTCCCCTGAAGGTGGTTGAAGTTTCACAATTTGAGGCTTCACAGAAAAAGAAGTTATAACAAAAACTCTGAACTGGCCAATTTGAGACAAAATTTAGGATCCTTCGGAAACCATAACTTCCTTGGACAATCTATTCAAAATTATGACAAGAAAAGATCTAAAACATGAACTATATATTTCTTGGGATGCCATCTATATATTATCCAGGTTTCACTATCTGAAACAACATAGAATAAGAGTTATAAAGAAAATTCCAAGATGACTTGATTGAAGCAACACAACCCTAGGATCAAGAGCTTCAACCAAATTCTATGATCCTTGCACCTTAAAAATTATAAGAAACTAATAATTTGTTAAACCCAATAGAACACTAAGTGGTGGGGATGAATCAATGTGTCGGTTATTTTACTAATTTTTAACTTTTCATCAATTATCAATGCAATAGTCAATCATATCCACTTGAAGTATATTAAGAAACATAAAAATGCATCATGAAGCTATCTTCATATCAAAAACAAATCAAGAGGCCATCACATCAAGGAGACACAAGATTTTATGTGGAAACCCATATGACAAAAAACCACAAATTCTTCTTCTTTATATGCTTCAATTCATTACATAAATTTGTAAGCTATGACCTGCTAGAGAAAACCACTCCCATGTAATGCAAGTTTCCACTTGCAGTAGGCTACAACCTCATTGAGGCACCAACCTCGATGATGCGTGACCTCCAAATTGCTCTAGGATACAACCTTGATAATGAGTGGTATACAACCTAATTGGGCCTCCAATGTCAATAATGAGCAGGATCCTACATTTTCTAGGCTCGCTAATGAGCAGACTCCATCCTCAATAATGTGTGGGATACAACTTTCTCTAGGCTCCAACATCAATAATGAGTAGGCTCCAAATTTCTCTAGGATCCAAACTGATTGAGGCCCCAACCTTAGTAGATGAACCCACCTCCAAATCTTTGTGGGCCACTATTTCATATAATTTTCAAACTAGATCTGCTGTAATCATATATGGATAACAATAACAATAAAAATCCATAGTCATCATAAGTAATGTCATAATTTGTTATATCCAATCCTGGAAACTGCATAATGTGCAACCACAATTACTGCCACAATCCTACAACCACTTCCACTATCACAACATGCATCCACTATACTATAACCTCTATCATAAAAATCATATGAATCATTGTTGTTGGCTGTTATATTGCCACCCATACTCTGTTCTAACCAGTTCATCAATCTAGTTACTCAAACTCCTTCACGGAATATGTTTTCAACATATATCCAAAATCTCTACACTCTTCTCACATACCCTCAAAACATCCATACAAGATTCTAGTCATCAAATAAATACAAAAAATTCATCATCACACACCTATGGTTACATCATCTCTAAGCCTTGATCCTCTAACTTCCTTCAAAATGCAATTTGGACCAATACTAACCCATAAACTCACAAAAACCACATGAAACTATATAACAAATATAGTTTCTACAATAGACACTTTTATGGGCTCCCTTCTACAAAATAGTATTTTTCAGTGCAAATGCTACAAATATCTTATCGTTGACTTCTTCAATTATGCTGATGTTGTGTTCAAGTTAATTAAACTTTAACAACTCAACTTCTCGAATCCCATTATATGAATGAGATAATGAGGCAAAATGCTCTAAAATTGAAGGTATTTTTCTGTTTTGTTTTGTTTATATGATAAAGGTTTGTATCACAAGAGAGGAAAATTTAATAAACAAAAAGAAAGAATACACAACAACAAATGCAGTTGAATTAAAAAAAAACTAAAATAAGATCTTATTTAATAAAACTAGTGAGCTAGTCAGAATTTGGGTTTAATGTCCTTAAATTCTATAGAGTGTAAGATGTGAAAATTTAGAGAGATGAAGGGAGACTACTGATATAAAATATGTCATGAAAGACTGATATATGCATAGTAATGATGCTACAAATAAAGGGGTTGATTTTATTAATAATGCAAAATATAAAACCAAAATCTCGAAAAGCAAACTTCCACGAAAGTCTTTGGCTAGTACCATCACAAACTACTGTAATGCAAAATCAAATCATATACAATAGCTCGAAAAAAAATAAGGATATTGATTTAATCATTCAAGAAAATGTAGTTATGAGAAGCTTGTTCGGTGCAAAATGATAGTTGTTAGCACTAGTTAACAAAAGATCAGGCCAACAAACAATAATGAATAAATCATAAAATACAAGATACGTAAATAATTCCTTGAATTATTAATGGAGTCACCATAATCTTTCTCTCCTTGGAGAAATGAGACTATTGTCACCATAATTATCAGCTTCTAGTTTAAGAAAAATTATATCAAAGGAAAAAATGACAAGTTTAAATTTTTTATGGCATACCTCTCTTTATAGTTCTCTCTCCTCTTCCTTAATAGATCCAATCCCTATTTAAAGGAATTGAAAACCGTTTTGGAAGTTATGTCGTTTAAAAGATTCCATTATCTTTTATTTTCTAATCTGAGTTTGATTACAATGCATGAGGGAATGGATGTTCTTAAGGTTTAATAGAATGTATTAATTTATGAAACCTTATGTTAGACCTTAGTAGGTGGGACCCCTCTTTTCATTAGTTGGGTTTCTTAATTTATTCATTTTAAAACATAAATGAGAAACATCCATAATCATATACTTTGCCCCATGACAAATGTAAAATGCCCAATCATGATTATAATGATATAATATACAATATCACAAAGAATTATGCTATAATCACATGAGAAACCAAGACATAAGATGTCACATTGTCAAATTTCCCTTTGCGTATGATACCAAGGTTAAAAACAGATCATCATCATGAAAATTAAACCCTTGTATATGCCAAAACCACCTTGTCCCTCCATAATCTTTGTAACCCATACATATAAGATGTGTCCTAAATATATGTGCATGATAAATAGAGGGCCATATGCATGAAAAAAATGCATACTATACATAAAGTGAAACACCATAAATATCCACAAATATATATGTAATGAAGTACCCAAACAAAACTAAAGCAGTAGCATCATTTACTAGCATGTATCGACCAAACAATAGTAGAAACTCAATATAATCCTTAAGTGCATAAAAAATTGTACTACAAGCACACATAATCCATTACATCAGCTTGTGGGATGGGTCACTTTCTTCATATTTCTCTTTTTGGCGAGGGTGAGATGTGACGGAATGAGAAAAACCATGTGCAGAATCAGAGAGAGTAACTTGACATTCTATCTTTTATCACTTGTGGCAGGTTGAGGAATGGATGCATGCTTGGAGGATTGACTAATTAGATTGGCAAGTATTGAATGGGCTACTTGGAAACTTGAGAAATAGATGGAGAATGTTGACTTACAGGTGTAGAAGGTTGTGGTGCTACCCATGGAGAATGTACAACACATGAAGCTATCAACTGTAAGTGATGAGGGATATTTGTTTAAGAAGGAAGAGGAAATGAAGTAGTAGGCCAACCTTGAATAGAGTGCAAAGGTTGTGCTAGAATTTCATTTTTCGACACATCAATGTTAGGAACAACAAGAGGGGAAAACATGTATGGTGGCACCGGGATGTCAATGCTTGGTGCATGATGAATAGTGGGATATTGAGGTTGTTTCATAGGCTAAGGGATAGGTTGTCCTAGAAGGTTAACAATGCTAGTTTGAATCAACTACCTTAGTTCTTCTGATTCTACATCAAAATGAATCGACACTCTAGGCTTCCTCTCGCTTCTTATTGTTGGTAAGAAAATTCTTAGCAAGTGTACCAAAAATACTTCACTTAAGTCAATGGTGACAAGTGACCCTACCAACAATATGTGGCTACTTATGTTAATAATAAAATGAGAAAATCCTAAAATAAAAATATATATGCGATCCAAATAGTAAACAACAATAGATATCCAATGTAATAACCCAATATGGAAAGACTTTTAAAATGAATCATATTTATTAATAAAAGATGTCGAAGGAGGTCTATAAAACAGGTTTGCAAACCCCCCTCCATGGGATGGGTCCTTTGATATCCTTTTGCTTTACCGATATTTTTTCTCTCTCAATATGTGAAAAAAAAACAAATAATGGAACTCAAGTGGGAGATCAGATGTGAGAAGACGATAATGGTGGCGATGATAATGATCATCATGAAGAATGAATGGAAAACTCTCTTATTAATGACAAAGTATTGGGTTGATCTCGAAAATGGAAAATAATAAAATAACATTGACCACATCAAGATCTAACCATTAGGAATACTTTATTATATTTTTTGGAGAGGGAAAATATATTCAAAATGGTCAAATATCTTTATTTGGAAATCATCAACAAATAAAATGATTATTAAATAGTGATTTAACAATTATTCCAAAAATGGAATTAAGGAATAAGAAACAAATAATTATTTATTTAATTATTCCTAGGTGATTTAGTCAAATATGACAAGAATAAAGATCAAACAATGATTTAATAATTATCCCCAGAGAAAATTAAATAAATAATTATTTATTCAATTATTATCATGGAGTCTTTTTAATTTTAATCAAAAATAATTTAATAAAAATAGTTTACTAAATTATTTCCCATAGTGAAAGTGATTTTACTATGGTAAAATTAATCCTACATGGTGTGTTTCGATCCACCTAGTTAGAAATGACTAGGTGATCATTTTTTAGGTGATAACTGATTTCCCTCCAATGTATGAATGTTAAGAGAAAATCATATGAACGAAATATGTTGTAGGTTACACTTCCATGAGACACTAAAGGGGAGTTAGAGAGAGAGAGAGAGATACAAGTGAAGTAATGCAAGGAAGGACAAAGAAATGGAGGGGGTGAGACCTACTAAACTGATATAAGTCACCTAGAGTACATGATCTCAAATGAGGTGGGGGAGGCATACCCATACCTGATGATATAATTGAGTAAAAAGAATAATGGTGGGCCCAACACTGTGAGACTAAGCTATAGAGTACATGATACATGATATTATGGCATTAATGGGCCATAAAATAATACAGTGAATCCCATATACATAATGTGCCTAGAAAAGAAAGGCCAAGACTAAATACAATAACATCTAAGTACATGAGACACAATGCCCCTCAAGATGACATGGAGAGGCGGAATCATAACCAAAGAAGCCATGTTGAATAAGAAAGGGCTATGAAGATGTGAATGGGTCATCTAAAGGAGACATGCATGTTGTGGGCACTGCAAATGACTGAAATCGAAACCATCAAATGTGTTGTACTGTATCTGAGGTTGGATTAAAATATTTGGACATCTGGGCATGTTGGGGGTTACCTAAAGGGCCACCTCCTCATGAAGTCTGGAACAAATCACACACACCTGCGAATCACTGGTACAATTGTCTAGATCACCAGACCATCAAGTGTATTATTCTCAATTATTCGATGATGAGCTGGCGTTGAGCACATGAGAATTGAAAAAGTCAAAGGGAAATGATGATACCCTTGGCTTAATCTGAGGCATCAAACAAAGATGAAGATTAGAACCAAGGTAGACCGCTATCTAGACCAAACTTCTAGAATAAATGTGTTTAAGTCAACAGAAGAGGGCCAACTAGAGTTAAGGTAAGGAGAAATCCTCAACAGAGGCACGAGGGATCATAGTAAAGTGACTGATGGATTGATACCAAGGATGATGATTGATGGAAACAAGATGAGTGGTGGGCTAACAAATTCCTTTGTTAGAGCATAATATGCATGGTTGACCTCGAAACGACTGAATCGATTCCAGATGGGATCCTTAATTACTCAGATGTGGGCTTTTCAAAGACAGAGCATTGTAGCTGGAGGCAAAATATGAGCACAATAGGATGAATGTGACAAAATAATGGATGATATAATGTAACAAGACACAAGGGGGCTCAGAACAGACTCAATAGATGGAAGGGTGACTCATCTCAGATGCTTTGAACAAGGGTGACTCGATGATGTTGCCACATGGGGGAGGCCTAAAGGGGACCATAAAAACCATGAGTAGATGATGGTTACTCATGACGAAAATCGGCACGTGAGTTGATTAGTGCAAAGATAAAGTGGTACCAGAGTATGGGTGGCTCAAATGAAGAAATTTGATTCTAATAGGTTGCAATGTGAGACCCCATGGAAGAAATGAATTCCCGGTGAAGTATGAAATTACTAAAAACAAAGGGAGACCCATTATAGAACTCAGTGAGATATTTCCAATGGTGCTGGTGGTTCATCAAACCGAGTTAACCTTTAGACACAATGGGAAACGTAAAAACTAGGTTTTTCCTATAAAAGGGCTTCTTTCCCACAAATCCAATTCATTTTCACATTGAGCTGTTGGAGAATTTGGAGAGGAGGAGAAGGCCCTAAGTCTTGTGGAGATCATAGCAGACAAACCACCCATCGGAATCTGCATTTGCGAGTTGGAGGTAGGCGGCCTAACCTTACTTTTCAATTTTGGTGGATTATATTTTCAGATAAGGGATGCAACTCACTAGGGGAAACCCCTGCTCTTCCTCACAGTTGCAACACACTTTTTGGACGCTGTTCTACATTTTGGAATGCAAAACTAGGCCAATAAATGTGTCCATCCCAGTTTTGAGGGAAAATACTATGTTTTGGACTGAGGGGAAAAGCAGGATGGGGGGTCTCTATTGAGCTGAAGCTTTGAACCAGAAGTGTATGCCTTTGACTCTAAATTGGAAAACATAATTGTATGCTATAGGTATGGTAGAGCTAAATGTGTCGTGGCGAGAACAGGATCTAGAAACTCTTCATGCTGAGATTCAGGGGAACCAAGCAGTTAGAGGGGTTCTGACATAGTATGGAGTGTTGAAGTTCTTAAAGAACCCATTGATAATGGCTGGTGAGCCTCTGCGGTCAAGGAGTGTGAGCTATTGGGATCCAGATCAAGAGGCCTTTGTAGTACAGGGGCACAATATTGAGATCACTATCTAGGATATATAATTTTTGACAGGATTTTACCCCTTGGGGGTGATGGGGGAGATGCATCTAGTGCTGCCTCGTGGGAGGCATATGGGGGAGTTTGTAGATCATCATTTCATACCAGGTGTTTGTACAAATGGAACAAATATCCAGATCAATGACTTAGAGAGACTCGAGACACAAGCTATAGCCGCAACAGTGGTGCGTATTTTGGGTAGTCATGCCTTTCATCACATCACTAGGGGTAGATGATTCTTGTGGAGAGTGTATTGGTAGGGACCCACTATGGGTGGGACCAGATGATGTTGGCGTCATTGAAACGATAGCTGAGTCTATGCAAGTGATATACCAATGATAAATGTTCATTTGGGACAGTTGTATGCTCATTCTTCTTTAAGAATATGCCAACCATTTGACCACATGTACAAATCCGTGATGGGGGCCCGCAGGAGCCCAGGATGCGCCGTTGGGGGAATCTACTACGACAAATTGGAGGGGGGAGTTGGATGAGTGGTCTAACAAGAGTTATTTTCACATTGGTACCCAATGCCATTGTCCCTAGATGACTATCCATATAGTGGAATGAACTATCAGGGAGATCCTGACTCGCCACTTCCGCCAGAGAGAGCATGGTGTTGAGATGGTAATTGAAAGTTGCTATATATTGGTTGCATTTAAATTTATGAAATATGTGTATGTGGCACTAATTTATAAACTTGTGGTGTGTAGACATAGGGACATGTGGGTCCCCATTTTTGGTTTTGTTGTAACATGTTATGGGCATATTAGATGTATTTAGAGTAGTGGACTCCAAACACTATATGTTGGATATTATGATACAGAATATGGTTATGCATATTTTGTGACGATTGTCATTTGTTTATGCTATGGATTTCTTCTTGTATATGCACGTGACAAATGAAAATCTAGAATTTTATTTGCAATGGTATCTACAAAGTGATTTTGTGCTCTAGGAACATGACTGAATGTAATGGATTCAAATTCACATGCCAAAATATTAGCCCGTAGATATTTTCTAAATAGGGTAGGATTACGCACATGATAAATTTTGTTTAACTACATGACAATTAGTAAGGAATCAACATAACTATGAAGGTCAAGGATGCTATGATAAAGGGAATCGGCTAACAAACCTATCACTACATCCCATTCGTCCTAGTTATTTGTGGAAGATCCAATGCAAATTCCGCTGGAGTGGACTACCAAATGCAAATGGGTGAAATGACCCAAGTTGTCCAGGCTCGATTCCTAGAGAAGAGACTCACACCATCAACATAAATGATTTTGGGTGTGGATGATGAATCCCTTTGAAGGGTGCAAGAAGGCAATGAATGGGTGAAACAACGATGAAGGACATTGTCAACACTGTGATGATAAAGATCATCACTGATGAGGATCGAGGGGCTTGATGGAAAATATGTGTTTGATCATCACAAGTGATATGGGGGGTGAATTTCTGGGTTCAAAGATAGGTAAGGATGTCGCCATACTAAGGATCATCCGAGATAATGGTGAAAAAAGTGTTCATTTGGAAGGTCATCATTTACCGACGGATCAAGAGCACCAGTAGGAAATTCAGAAATGAATTCAACAAGGGATAAACCTTTCTTACTCTTGGGTGTGACAAAATTGAGATCACATTATTGAAGAATAATGATCCAATGGGTGTACTTATTATTGATGATCTGACAACTAAACAGGAAGGCCATAGGGTTGGAATTGGTCACAACTTTGGTGGTACATGTAAGGATATAATGACAAAGATTTTGAATAGAGAACACAAAACCTACTTCCAAATTTTCTTCATGTGAATAGGACACAGGGGGACTGTTAAGGTTCTTATTGACATAATAGATGACATGCTCATTCTAAACACCATTTTCTTGGATTAGGACCCCAACGACCAAATAGGTGGATGCAAAGATATACAAGATGAAATCCCTCTCAAAGTAGGTGGACTAATCAAGGGAGTGGAAGTGAGAACACATTTGAGGGCATCAAAAGCCTATTGAGCTTGGTTATCCCAAACAAATGGAATTTTAGATTGAAGGAGTCTAATAAACCCAAGTGCATTGGTGGCGTAGTCAAGAAAAAACCGACGAAGAAAGGTGGTTTTACCTTGGAAGCTTTGTAACTTGCGAAGGGTATGAGGAGGAGGACATTCGAGAATGGCTTGAACTTTGAGAGGGTCAAGAGTGATACCATCTTTGGACACGATCAAGCCCAAAAGTTGGCCAACAAGAACACAAAATACACATTGAAGGGGATTGAGGCGAATGTTATACTTGTGACATGGAAGGAAGATGGTATGCAAATCGTGAAGGTGTTGCGACTAAAGATTGGAACGAGTGGTGAGATCATCTAGATACGCAAGGATAATATGAGCCAAGTCATGGAAATAGTAAGACATGGCATGATGAAAAGTGGCCCTAACATTCTTTAAACTGAAAGAATGACCTTATAAGAAAAAGTTCCCCGCGGACTAATGAAAGCGGTTTTAAGCTGATCAATATAATGGATACCTATCCAGTTATATTAGAATAATCCATCCATAAAGGAAAGAACCTCATGCCCCACACACTTATCAATAATTTGGTCTATGAACAATATGGGAAAGTAGTCTTTGGGACAAGATTTTTTTAGATTACGAAAGTCCATATAGACATGAATGGTTCCTTGTTTCTTTAGAACGGGAACGTGATTGGACACCCATGTGGTGTATTCGATAGGATAGATGAAACTATACTTCTTGGGTTTATCGATTTAAGCTTTTATAGGCTCATGTTTGGAAGGATGGATGGGCATTTTATTTTGGTAGACAAGGATGATATCAAACCAAGTGTCAATGTGACGTTCAACAATAGCGGGGATCAAGTTGGAGTATTTTGAAATAAGACCAGGTGAAAACATCACAGAATTATTTGAATAACTTAGTGTAAGCATCAATTTCTTCTGGGGTGCATTATGCCCCCAAGATGATATTTTATTTGATCCCTGGTTTATTAGAAGCATTAATTTTGACGGTAGGTGTTGGGTGCGAGATCCCCCAAGGGCAGTTTTGGGGCTTAAAGCCCATATTTTGGTCAAAATTTGTAATCCAAGTGTAAAGACTCCGAATTTTGTGGTCACGAAGCACGTAGGCATTAAGGATTCATAGGGTTGTCCGCCCTTATTTTGGCTGTAAAATATATACCATGGTCCATGGACCATGGGATTGTATAAATAGAACTAAGCTCTAAGTAGTTAGAAGAATCAAGGAATCATGTAATGAAGGTATGATGTATGAGAGATAGCTCTGAAGTAGAAATCTAAGTTTGGGTCGTAGCATAGGTAGAGGCTCTGCAGCTGAGTGCATAGAGGCCTAGAAGTCTGTAGCTGAGTGCACGAACCCCTGCAGTTGAGTGCGCAGGACGGGTCGAGTCTGTAATTGTCTGGAATTATCAATAAAGAGAAGTATTCTACAATTTCTGCGTCTTTCTTTCCTTTTTATGCATCTTGTTATGTTGGGTATGAATTTCACTTATAATGATTATATGATGCGTGAATATATGTAATTGTGTTGGTTAAGTGAACGCAAGTAAGAACATCATTTACGCAAAGCTAACTAAGATCTATTAATAAGATAAGTAAGACAATTAGCATAGTTTGGCGATATCACAGTCTGCTGCCCTAGCAGTGTGAAAGTTCCTGATTTGCAAGTTAGGGCTGTGCGAAAGCCAATTGTACCCTTTAGTGAAGGTACTAAAGAGTGGAATAGGGGGCTAAGATACCTACACGAAGGCAGGTATAACCAGAATAAATTAACATCACAACCATCTCAATGGTGCAAAAACTTGGTTCCAGTATCCTCCATACTGCTTCGGGTGAGACTTCATTCCACGCTCTATGGACTGATGTCGAAAGGGCCAGTAGTGTAGGGATTTGTTTGGCTAACTAACACCGAACCTATGCCAGGCCCCCTCAAGCTGACAAATGGTTCTGTTGTTGGGACCGGAATCTGCCTAAGAGATGTGCGATGTCGTATCACTGGAATCCAACTAAGAAAGAATCGAAGGCTAGTTGGACAAAAGGATTCACGAGTTCATGACACAAGAAAATAGAAACCCACAACTTTCAAAAGAATGGAGATCCACGAAATATTTTTCACCTCCTTTCCTACTGAGCTATATGAGTGGATCGCGAAGCTAGCAGATAGCTAAGGAAGGTGGAAACTTGACGTTCCTATTGTGTGGACCCCAGAGCTAGTGCAAAGGTTGGAAGAATCAGAGCATAAGATCGCTTGTGCTATCGATCATTGGCTTGGTTGCGTTGTAGGAGGATTTGTTATTGAGTTCGTGGTCGACACCTTAGTCAACTATAGCGAGTAGGAGCGATGCTTTTTCAAAGTACCGTGAGGTAAGTACGTAAAATCTTTTAATACTTGATTAAAATGTTGTTGTGCGAAAAACGGGTTGTGCAGCTACCTTGATGTTTGGGACTATGCAAAGCGGAAAAATTTACAGAAACAAAGGAAATAAGGGTCTAGAGCATAGCCCCTTGATTTCACCTCTGCGAAGGGACAAAGAAGGAATAGCGAAGATTTATCTGTGAAGCACTATTTAGTTAATAAGGCAAGATTCCCGCGAATACAACCTCCGCCCACACCACCTCTGACTTCACCGCCATCACCTCCAACTTCACCTCTACCACCTCCACCTCCACCTCGATTCAATATCAAAAATACAGTGAAGTTGCCTTTGTTCAAAAGCTTGGGAAATGAGGACCCAGACCAATTCTGGTTCATTGTGAGGGATGTATGGGATGATCAAGGTGTTACAGATGATCACATAAAGAAGGCGACACCAGTTAGTGCTTTGCAATATCGTGTGATAACATGGTATATTAAATACTCTAACGATAACCCAAATGCTAGAGTAGTAAGCATCCAAGCAGCACTAAATAGGGAATTTAGCAGGCCTAAATCTGAGGCGTAGTCGATTGTGGGATTCAAAGAGATCGTGATACAACCAGGTGAGATGCCTTGGGAACTAGCTCAGAGGTTGAAATGTATGATGCGTAAAGCCAACATGAATTTGATAGATGGACAACATCGTGAATGGTTTGTGGCTTCGCTACTACCACACTTGAGGAGTGCAATGTCGCAACAAAAGATAACAACTCAGGCAGAGGCCTTGGAGTCGCCATGAGACTACATGAGACTCCAATGCAAGATCCTAATCTAGGAAGCCAACAGATCCATGCACAGTTGAAGAATCTCTACCTTGAGATGCAAATTCTGAAGCAAGATAGGACAGTTTGGCCAAAGGTATGTGAAGAGGTATGGTGTTTGAAATGTAAGAGTCATGGTCATGACAAAGACCACTACTCGGTCATTATAAATTACCTTGTAGGATGAGGACCAATGCCTTTAAGGCTGAAAGCTCAAGCAGGACCTAGCACGTCACCTGCTTTATGGTGCACTATCTGTCAAGTAGTTGGAAACATGCCACAGATAACTATCACTTGCTACAAAAGTATGTGCAAGCATCGCAACAGTTGTTCTGCAACTTTTGTAGGTCGGTAGGACATGATGAGCTTACTTGCAGGAGCTATGAATTGATGATGGATAGAACTCCTACCTACATGGTACAGTTCAAAATGCTGCCCCTTGACTAGAATGCAGGGATGGTGTAGAAATTCTCTACAAATCTCGCTCTGAGACCATGTAGAAAATTTGACTGTAGGTTAACCCAATAATGCAATATAACCAAAGTAGAATACTATAACCAACTTCTACTATCAATTTGTGGAAGCTTAAAGATCAAGCTGAAAAATATAACCAGAAGAAGAAGAATCAGTGCACAATACACATGAAAATACCTTGGGGAAAGCCTCAGCTAAAAAACCCCACTATCTGTATTATCATACAAGGTGGAAATACATAGGAATTATACAAAGACTTAGCTCTCACAACTATCCAGCTCTTAGTAAAATCCTCATAGATGCTCATAGGCAATCCTGGCTTCTCTCAAGCCTTCCTCTCTACCCTCCAAGCTCCTATTTCCTTGCGCTGTTCCTCTGGGATGATCTCCTTCAACCAAGTGGAAAAACTCGATTTACCAAGTGGATGATCTCCTGATCTCACACACTATCAGAACTGCGCAATCCTAAAGGAATGATTCCTTTTGCATGCATGAGTTTTCTTTATAAGAAAACACATGCGACTGATAGTACACTGTCCTTGACTTTAATCTCAACTAGGTCTTTCTCAGAATAGACATGTATGAGTTTATGATGAGGGAATCTTCAGTTAACTGGAGTACACTAGTTGAGTGCATGCATGCATCAACTGACTGTTAACTCTCTATTAGTTCCTCAAACAGTTTGGAACTAATTTAACTGGACTTCACTCAGTAAACTGAGTTAACTAATTACAAATAAAATATAACTCAATCTTATCTCCTTAATTTAAGGTATATCTCCTTAATTTAAGGGATAACTCTTGCATGACTTCAGAAAGACTTCTAACTTGAATTTCTCCAACTAATTAATTCAAAATGAATTAATTAATTATTTCCAAGTAGCTATTAAGACTAAATTCGATTTTAGTTCACAATTTAATTCAAGGACAAATTAAATTGGAATATTCTTGTTGCCACTTTTCAACACTCCCTCTCAACAAGAAAGGGTTTATTTGCCACCTCGATCCTGTCTCTATGGAACTCGAATTTACACTTTGACAATGCCTTTGTCAAAATTTCAGCATCTTGCTCCTTCGTCGAAATATACTACAGCAACATGATCCTCATAGCTACATCAATAGCTTGCTTTACCTTGTAAAGCCAACGGGAACTCACAACTGACTTGTTCTCCGGTCTCAGAACCGTGTCCCAAACACTATGAAGAACTATGGAGTCATACTCCTCCACCATAGCATCAACCCAAATCGGCTACTACACTGCTTCCTCAAAGGAAGATGGCTCAGTCTCAACACATTCCCCAACAAGGGCCATGTATCCAGTGTACGTCTCAGGTGACCTCCTCTGTCTGCGCTGAGAAGATGGTGCTCCCACATTCTCTCTCACATCCTTCAACAATCTATCATCTTCTCTTGTGCACTTTTGTCCATCTCTGGAAGACTCTGCTTGAGTGGATGTCTCCACTCCTAGAACTTCTGCATGTAGTTACTCTGCATTAGTTTGAGGCTCCTCCTCCTTAGGAATTAATAGTTCCTCCACAGCCTGTAGTTGGAGCTCCCTCTCAAGGGAAACTCACATGGCCTTCTACTCATCAAACTTGAGATCTCTGCAAACCACTATCCTCCGATTGGTAGGCAAGTACACCCGATAGTTGTGAGGTGTATCAGTGTACCCCACAAGTATCCCCAAATTTGTTGTTGGCTCAAGATTCTTTCGTGCATCCTTTGTCCCACAACAATATACCGATGAGCCAAAGATCTTGAAGTGACCCACATTTGGTCTCTTATCGAAGAAATCTTCCTCTGGTGTCTTCATCCCAGGTATGCGATGTGGGCTTCTATTCTACAAATAGACCGCTGTGTTGCATGCCTCAACCCACAAGTGAAGTGGTAGGCCTTGGTCATACAGCATTGCCTGTGTTGCCCCTACAATAGTTCTGTTCTTCCTATCAGCCACCCCATTTTGCTGTGGGTTATGAGGTGACACCAACTCTCATTTAATTCCTTCCGCTGCACATAAGTCCTTAAACTCTTGAGAGACATATTCTCCACCATTGTCACTTCTAAAGGCCTTGATCTTCTTTCCTGACTCTTTCTCGACCAAAGCTTTGAACTCACAAAACTTTGTGAAGGTTTGGTCCTTC
>APFE030754799.1:76465-118868 GCA_000404065.3 Pinus taeda
TTGATGAGTGATCATGGTATGCACTTCCTGAATGAGACGATCAACACACTGATGGAGGAATTTCAGGTGTATCACCAAAAGATCACACTTTATCACCCACAGGCTAACGGGACAGTGGAGGTGTTGAACAAAGTACTTGAAAATGCATTGACCAAGGTTTGCAATGCTTAGTGAAGTGATTGGGGCCTATGCATACCTACAGTATTGTGGGCTTATCAGACAACATGCAAAAACTTGATGGGACAAACCCCTTTTAGGCTTGTCTATGGTGTGGAAGCCGTAATTCCTATGGAATACATCATACGTAGTCTGTATATACCAGTGCACATAGGCATGATAGATCGTAGAGCCCTAGAAGAGAGGATCATGTAGTTGGATGAGCTTGAAGAAGAGAGCTTTTTGGCTGGATTTCACCAACAGGTCCAAAAGAAGCGTGAAAAAACGTGGCATGACTAACATATTAAGCTGCACACCTTTAAGGTGAATGACTTGGTGATGTTGTATGACAATAAGCTTGATAAATTTCCAGGGAAATTCAAAATGCATTGGCTAGGGCCCTATGTTATTAAGGATATTACCGATGGTGGCGCGGTCCAGTTGGTTAAGTTGAATGGAGATCTCTTCCTAGGAAAGGTGAATGGCAATTGATTGAAGCCATACATAGGTGGCCCATCCATTTGACTATGCGACCGAAGCACAGTCTTAGCACTTCAGGAAGCTGAAAGGAGGCAGGGACTATAAACTACACTGCTCGAGTTGGGGAGATGCACGACTTCAAGACTGTGTGAAGCAACGAAGTGTCACAGGGTCTGCGACAGCGCAAAGGCAGTTGCACTATTCATGGAAATAGCATGTCGGTCCACCAGAAAGTGACCGTTAAAGTCACTATTCTTGATTTGAGTGAGCGACATGCATTTAAGGTGAAATTTATGGATTAGATTCTTGAAAATCTACCACCAATCTAGCATTAATGGGTCGAATGTGGGGGGAATGGTCAGATTTGAATTCAAAAATCCCTATAAATGAAAGGTGGTTTTCCAGCGAAAAACACTTGGCATTTTGAAAATTCAGTTGTTGCACTATTAGGTGTGTATGGACCTTACAAATTTTGAGGCTTTAAGAGCAAGTTCAACATTTGAGAGATTTCCAAAAGAAACTCAGGACCTCCTGCATAGAATGATGTCAACACCCGAGGAAGCTGTAGAGGAAATTGTAGTAGTAGAAGCCCTAGAGAGTGCTGGAGTGATAGTCGAAGTCCCTAAATGACCCAGAACACCAAGACAAAATAAGGATAAGCAGACTATGATCCCAGTGCACGTATCACCAAGAAACCCATAGAGGACCAAGGTCACTTTGCAGGAAAAAGGGAAGGCCATTAATCTGGAGGCAGATGAGGAAGAATCTGAAGAAATCCTGGCGGATGAGGAGGATTTGGAAATGTAAGTTGAAACCCAGGGTGCAAACCCTATTACTAGGTTACTCGAATATGTTCCACCGCACAAGGGCAAAGCCAAGGTGTCGAAGGACATAGACGAGAGAAAGAGCTCCCTACAAACTCCCTTGCTCCCGGATGACATTGTTTTTGATGGGTTGCACTTAGGGTGAGTTCCTGTACTAAAGTTCGAAGATTGAGACCTCGCAGATCATGAGAAATTCTTGCATTTAGTGACTGAGTAGCTAATGGGCTGACAGATAGATGCAACTATTGGAATGATTGAATTGGAGCAGTGGACATTGCTCAAGTGTGTAGAGAAAGCCAAGTTGCTCAACCTGCTCTAGGTGCCACATTATCACCATGCCCTAATGACCGTATTCGTCATTAGGAAATTTCTCTTCTTGGTGCTTGATGGGTGTTTTTGGCTGGAGGAGCCCATTCCCCTCATAGACCACTTGATTCATCAGATCACATTGTTGCCTTACTCAGGGGAGGATCCAGCCAATATATCAGAAGGGAAAGGTGGTGAGTTGGCCCTCGCGAAAGCTATGAAGAAGAAATTCAAGTTGGAGAAGAAGAAGTAGGGATATGCCATCTCTAGAATTAACAACCCTACAGTCAAGGTTACAACACAAATTTTAGCAAGGAAGGTGATGTGGAAGTGCCACGCGGATGAGGTGCCCACGCCTGTGATTTCACTAGCAACCCAATGTGCTAAAGGAATCCAGTTCAATTGGGTGAATTATCTATGCGATGAATTCCTTGTGAACTTTCGTGAGGCACAGGAGCAGGGAAAGACATTTCACTACGTGTGGCTCCTGTTGTCGATCGTACTGGTGGCATGAGAGCTGCTAGAAGACAGCCAATTCCCTTTGGTCGTGTTGGACCTTCCAGAGGTAGCAAAGTATGCTTCGCTATGGGTGACCAAGGATGCATAGTGCATAAAAGAAAGTAAGATATTTTGGATCTTGATGGAGATGAGTATCCGGATGGGGATCAATTGCAAGTCATAGTTGTCGCCCACGGTATATGCTAGTTTGCAAAGATTTGCAGAGTTCAAAGCAGATTTCCACCATGTCTTTATCAGGTCACGGAAGGACCCTGTGAAGACATGGCATAACTTACCACATCTAGCGACTGATGATGTTATTGTTGTAGTCCTCGAGTCTTGGCCGCCGGAGTGGCACACTCCAGCAGGCTCCACAATGGAAATGGACAAGTTCGCCGCATAGCGTAAGAATGAAGAAACAAAGCTCCGAATGGCACAACTGGTTGAGAAGCGCAAACAATAGGAAGCAGAGGCTAAGGCCCGAGCAGTGTGTGATGCTGCGAAATTGGCAGGACAACAAAAGACAAGAGGAGAAGATTGGGAGGAAAGAAGTCACCTTCGCCCGGGACTGAAGCAGAAATAGAGGAGCCGACAAACAAGGTGGTACAGACCCGCAGACGATGTCCACCCAACTCAAGCATCAATGTCCGCAAGAGAAGGTAGCATAGTGGAAGAAAACCAAGGCTTCAAAGACATCCTTCGACCCAATCACCCTCATTGAGGGGGATCTGCATGATATTGGAGAAATAGTGAGGGATTTCACCATGAAGGCCCTCTAACAGTTCGAAGAGTAGCATAAATTGGTCTTAGGGGCTCTCCAGACAGAGTTGCAGGAGTTGTAGGTTCGCACTCCATAGGCTGGCACAATGTCCACCAGGCTCATGATCGACACTTCAGCTGCCGAGGAGATGTTGTGCACAAAGGTGACCAACGCGATACTACTACCAGATGGGGAACTGACTACAAAAAATGAGGCCGATAGGCCGATGGTTAGTAGTTTGAAAGGGGTGGGATTGAATATGGCTGCACTCCCTTGAGAGATGCTCTACCTCTTGTAGGATGGAGTCACCACGGAACTTAGGGCCCATGAGAATTGCACTCTATAGGTGATGAACAAACAGTGCATCAATATTGAGCAACTGGGTCTGCAACGCAATGAGGCAGTAGAACAGAACAAGAAAATAATGCAGGTAGGAGAGGAATCCTATCGAATGGTCCTGGAGTTTGACATTCAGGAAGAAGAACTAGTTGAGGCGCGCGTCTGTGAGTTGGCCACTAGGGTGCACGATGCTTGAACAGAGATGGCCAGGATTAACCTGGAGTTGAACCTGCAGATCACAAAATTACAGTTGAGGGCTCAGCCTTCAACTACACCGGAAGTAAGGGAACAATGTACCACCGCCATTACCACAAAAATAACGGTGGTCAATAGTGCAGTAGCAGATTGCATGCGACTTTTTGAACAATCGTTTGAGGTCCTGACCACCCTGTAGGAGGACCCGAATGTAATTCGCCTGGAGATAGAGGCGCATGAGCTACAACAAATATATGACGAGGTCAAAGGGACTGCAAAAATAGTCGCCCTTACATAGAGGCCTGCATGGATGCAGGAGGCAAAGGTGCTTAAGGAATAGGTGGATGCCGCTCGGCACAAAGAAGGGGTCCTAAAAGTGTGCCTATAGCCATGGATAGATGAGGCATATACAATCATAGCTTCCATTGAAGGAAATCTTGTGACACTACAGGTAACTCAGCAGAAGATTAAGGGCAGAGTTCAACGGCAGTCACCAAGCAGCGAGTGGAAGAAGTCCAACCGGCGGTTACTTAGTGCGCTACCAAGGTTGCGGTTATCCAAATGAAGTTGGGAGGTCTTCGCACTAAGAGCTCCACGCTTGCAGAATGACTCTAGGGCGAGTCACAATGTTTGTGTTGGGGGCCTGTTGGGCGAGGGATCCCCCAAGGGAAGTTTTGGGGCTAAAAGCCCATATTTTTGTAACAATTTGTAATCCAAGTGTAAATACTCCGCATTTTGTGGTCACGAAGCACGTAGGCATTAAGGAGTCATAGGGTTGTCCGCCCTTATTTTGGAAATGTAATGCCGGCTATAAAATATATACCCATGGTTCGCGGACCATGGGATTGTATAAATAGAGCTAAGCTCTAAGTAGTTAGAAGAATCAAGGAATCAAGTAATGAAGGTATGATGTATGATAGATAGCTCTGAAGTAGAAGTATAAGTTCAGGTTGTAGCGTAGGTAGAGGCTCTGCAGCAGAGTGCATAGAGGCCTAGAAGTTCGCAGCTGAGTGTGTAGGATGGGTCGACACTATAATTGTCTGGAATTATCAATAAAGAGAAGTATTCTACAATTTCTATGTCTTTCTTTCCCGTTTATACATCTTGTTATGTTGGGTATGAATTTCACCTATAATGCTTATACGATGCGCAAAGTTTTGTTGGTTAAGTGAACGCAAGTAAGAACATCTTTTTACGCGAAGCTAACTAAGATTTGTTAATAAGATAAGTAAGGCACTTAGCCTAGTTTGGAGATATCGCAGTACACTACCCTAGCAGTGTGAAAGTCCCTGAGCCACAGGTTAGGGCTGCGTGAAAGCCAATTGTACCCTTTCATGAAGGTACTGAAGAGTGGAATAGGGGGCTAAGCGACCTGTGCAAAGGCAGGTATAACCAAAATAAACCAACATCACAACCATCTCAAGGGTGCGGAAACTTGGTTCCAGCATCCCCCCATATTGCTTTGGGTGAGACTTCAATCTGTGCTCCATCAACTGATGCCGAAAGGGCTAGTAATGTAGGGATTTGTTTGGCTAACTAATGCTAAACCTAGGTTAGGCCCCCTCAAGCCAATAGTAGGGGATATGTTAGCCATATTTCCTTCTTTGAAAGCATCTAGTGTAGGAATGGGTTTTTAAACCAATCAAATTCACCATGAATGAAGTATTTATACTCCACAAATTATTGGTCAGGGGTTTGCTATGGAAATAAGGATGCACAATGGTACTTATCATCCCAAGGATAATCAAGGGTGGTCATGGCTTCCATGATGTCTTCATTAGAATGAAATATCAGAGGAATTGAGGAAGAAAGACCACATGATGAAGAGGAGCTACCTGAGGCATCTTCATATGAGACAATGTTCACATGCACATCGTCAACACTAGGAGACAAATGACTAGTAGATGTGACATCTATCAATGTTGAGACCAAAGTGTTCATCGAAGAAGGTTGAACAAATTCACAATAGGAGATGTCAAGAGAATCCCAATAGATTGATCCCATAGATGGAAATATGTAGAGAATAGGGTGGTACTGACTGTGATCTCAACATGAGGAAAGGGGATTACGATGGATGGTTTAAAGACCTCATATTCTAGCATAAGAGTGGGACCAGAACCCGCAAGTAGAGGAGAGGTGGAATCACTACGAGCGATATCTAACTCGAAATTCACTTGAAGTGTTTCATGAAAGTATTCGAGACACAAACAATGATGAGAATAATGGCCATAAATATCACACAAACCACAAGGTTGATTTGTGTGTAAGGATATGTTCTTCTTAGCTGACTCGGGTAAGGTGACATGGACCTTAGGAATGTTAGAGTTAGGAAAGGTATGAGAGACCACATTCTTGATATGGGGGAGCTCAGGACAATTATTAGTGCCATGTCCAACAACATCACACAAATTTCATGTTGGAGTAGGCTTTGGCAGCTTAGGAGGAGCTGAAGTTGGTTAGGGTGCCTTGTCTTTTGTTCTCTTTTTTTGAGCTTTTCTCACCAGATGCTTTCACAACAGAAGTAGGTTCCTGTTGAGGTTACTGAGGAACTGAAGCAAAGGAAGGGTAGGAACAATAGGTTGAACTAGGGTCAAAGAAATGTAAGGTTTGAGCTTATCATGGGGAGTGTTTGTGGGAGGATCAATGTACCAAACTGGGGTCCCCAAGGTAATGTTACGTAAACTCAACATAGCCATGATAGGTGTATAATAAAATCCAGGGGACGGGAATAAGAATGATATCTGACCAGAAGGGTAATGACCCGGGGGAACTGCTCTGTGAAGGTTAAGACTTGAGGGAACACTTTCGGGTGGGAAAGGACTAAGAGAGATACCAACAAGAGGAAATTGAACTTAAGGAGTAATATCTGAAGGTCGGGTTGAGTCAAGAACAACAAGTTGAGGAGGTGTTGGTTGTTGCGAATGCATACCAGACCGATTGTGGCCAGCCCGTGACGCATGAAGCATGCAAACACCATAAGAGCTAGTCTTGGGGGGGTAGGTGGTGGACCATAATAAGCCCCAAGTAGTGTGGAATCTTTGTAGACTCTAAGTAAGACATTGGTGAGAGACGAGACAATATTATTTCTAGTCATCGATGAGATAGTGGACTGAGAGGAAGTATGAGACTTAGGATCATAGTAAGTCAACTGATCGATAGTGATGATATTTCCATTATGGGGAAAGCACATCTTGTGAAAAAATGTAGATGTGATAAAGGACATGGCATAGGTGTAACTATGACCGAGAAGGATGTTATAATTTAATGGGGCATCAATGACCTCATTGTCAATGGAAATTATCTTGTCGTCAACTGTACTTGGAAAATTGTGATATAAGATGAGGGGTTGTGATGGTTGATTGTCCCAAGCACGGAGAATGATGGTGGATGGGGACAGGTCAGGTGAACCAATTTGCTTCCAAACATTGGCAGCCATCACACAGGCAGAGGTGCCTTCATCTATGATACACCGCTGAACAATGAAATTTCTTATGGAAACTGGTAATTGAAATGCAACATATGAAGGAAGGGGGGGGTGTTTTTATTTTTCAACGTAAAAAAAAATCATACAATTGTTAGAAGGGTCCAAAACACCCAAAGAAGAGAGAATATATTTCCATTTGAATGGGAACTTCTAGAGGAATTCCAGCATTGACATGGCTACAAGAGACTGTGCCAAGTCATCTACCATGCTATAGGTATGGGAAGTTTTAGCAAAATCAACGTTTTGATGTAATGAACCATTAGGGATCTTAGGGATAACCTCTACCTTAGGCGGAGGGATATTTAAGGAACCATTTGATGTTGACAGAGGCTCAATGGAAACTTGAGGTTGGGACTCAGTCATTGACTTAGCAGGTGGCATTTCATATTGGCGTGATTAAGTCTGAAGGTTGACTTATTCGGTATTGAATTCATTAGAATTCATCATAAGGATATGGTAATCATTGGGAACAGACTAGGAAGGTGGAGGAGCTACATGACCTTTTTGCAGGTTGAGTAGAAATATATCCTTGATGAGGAAAATGATTGGTAAGAATCGTTGGACGAGATGAAACATGAGGAGAAGGAGGGGGAGCCTTGGGCTAAGTTCCTCTAGAAGCATTTTCTTGAGCTTCCCATACTTGGTGCATATGAGGTAAAAGGATACACTCAAGGGTGTAGTGGCCATATATGTCTCAACAGGCACAAGGTTTTTTCATAGAGCCTTGTTTTGCTTGGCTTAGTCGCCCTGTTGCTGGCTTGCAAGATTAGGCTAATTTCCATGAGGTGCATTAGGTTATGGACCCTGGTTACCCTAATTACCTTGATATTGATGGTTCAGGTTACCTTTCCTCTTGTTCCGTTGCTTCGGGTTGGGGGGATTGGTTACACTCTGCTAAGCGAGAATCGAGATAAGAAAATGTCATCTAACTAGGAAATTTAGTAGAAAATGTGCTTATTTCTAATGAGCTTATAAATGCACTATACTTAGAAATGTTCAAAGAATATGATGACAAAATGATAGAGACAATCCTTGTTGTAACTAGTTTCTCTTCATACAAAACCTTCACTATCGATAAAGGATGTTGATGGGATGTTCCATCTAGGTACAAATGACTTCCGATGTGGTTAATGTTGTAAATATATCGTAAAATAGAGATCAAGTAACAAGAAGAAACCGAGAACATGATCAAGAATCCAAAACTAGGACACTCCTTTTGGCCTATATATGCATGCAATATTTTTATTATGTTCCTTGTGCTTAATGAAAGAATCAGAATTATTACCAAATACCCATGAAGGTCTTATAAATTATGCATCCAATGGGTACAATGCTTTGCACTTCATTAGTTGACTCAACCTCATATTGTTATGATTGTTGTGACATGTTTTTTGTTGTAGCAACTCTCCCTTGGTTCAAGCTTGATGAACTACTTGAAGGCATGTATTCACTATGGTCCAAACATCTAGGTTACTTGAGATTATAGAATTATTGCTTTTCATACAAGAAAAGGGATTTGGAGTATATTTACCAACACCACTTCCTATGATGTAGGGTATGTCATTTTAAATCTACATTTTTTCACAACGTCCACCATATAATGGATTGCATCCTCAACATTGACAATATCAAGTCAAATACTTCCATTGATAACATCTTTTACACCATCAACGATATTCTTCAAGAATGATAATAAAAATGATCAAAACAGAGCCCAAGGTAATCAATCCCTTGCTTTTAGTTAATGTTCAAATAGGGGCCTAAAAGCATGGCTTTGCAATGGTATCCACATTTTTTCCTCGAACATATCTTCTAATAATTACCAGGAAGCTAAACAACACTAACTTGTGATGTGATGTGATGTGAGAGGAAGTGGTATTTTGACGAGGTAAATTGTGATGAGATGAGTGAGGGTGTTGATGAGCCCCATAAATGGGTAATTATATGGGCTCATTTTGCCTTCTAACTTAGCTTAATCCACCATTCTCATTAGTTTACTGCATGTTTTTGATTATATTTATGCTAATAGAGTGAGTTGGGTTGGTCATTATGCCTTGAAGTCTAATGTGTGCTTAATGCAGATTTTTTGTAAATTTTGGAGACAAAGTCAAAGATTTAATGAACATTTGGTAGAAAATATTCGAAGAAGACAAGGGAGAGGATTTATAGGAGGGTGTCCCCCTCATTTATGATTCCCTACTTCAGATTCTCTTTCAGAAAGCTCAGAGCACAAGCAGCCACATCAATGCACCAAAGAGGCAGTCGAGCAAGTCGAGGATAGCTGCTGTCTATCTCAAGTTTTGGGAGCCAAGCCTCCCTGATTTTCAGGGAGTTGTTGGGAGCTCCAGTTGTATAAGTAGAGATTCCTAGGGCCTCATTAGGTTGTTGAATATTAGTCAAATTTTCGAATTTGTTGTAGTTTTTCTGTACTAAACTTCGAGCTTACTTTTGTTGACAGTTTCATGTAATGCTATTATTATTTTGGTAATGAAGATGAGATCTTGTTCAAGCTAGCACTGAGTTACCTCAAAGGGCTAAAGCTCTTGGGTTAGGGCCCAACCCAAGCATCCAAGCAACTCTTGTTTTGTATTTATATGCTTTGTTTCAGTTTATGAATTAGTTGTTGTTAGATAGATTTATGTCTTAGTTAAGAATAGGTTGCTTTTGGTGATTTAAAAGGGTTGTTTCCATTTCAGTTTGTTGTAGCAGGTTGAATAGCGATAGGAAAAAGATAAAAAAGGGCCATCAACAGAGCCTTGGCCTCCTTTCCTCCCTCTGGGACCATGAACTGCGGCCAAGACCCTCTTGTTGCCACAAAAAACACAAATTTGCCATTTTCATAGGATTTCTAGTGTTGTAGTTTGTTAGAAGGTTAATGCTTTGCTGTAGATCTATTTATCCATGCTCATTTTTGTATTTGCAATAAACTTCCTTCCATGCTTTCCTTCCATGCTTTCCTTCCATATAGCATTGTTCAACATTTACATCCCTCGATCAGAATTTAGACTAGCTTGATGAACAATTTTGTTGTTTAGTGTAGCTAGTGTCTTTGCTTGCTTAGTATCACTGTTTGATTTTTAGTTCTCTTGCAGTACATCTCTACTCACAATAAGTCAACCAACCAGCCATCACCATCTCTCTTTGATCCATGTTCCACAAGTCATCCAAAGTCCCTCACAAATCTGCCTTAATTTTCTGCACTTTTCTCATGATCTTTCCTCTCTTTCCTTGAACAAGTCCAACAATATTTCTCTTCCCTAATCCTCCTTGATGAACCTTAGACACCCTAACACGTACTCCTAGCCATCAGATACCTTTTCCATCCATTTTCCCAGCTTCAAAACCTCTAAAACAACTCTCGGCATCCTCCTGTAGACCTCCTGTAGATTTTCCTGTAGGTGTCTTTTTGAAGTCCGATTGTAGTGAAAGCCTCTAGAAGGCCACCTAGGACCTCCTAGGAATCCTTCACACCTTCCTACACCTCTGAAAACTCCAAAGTCGCCCTCCATTACCACCTAATCACTACCACAATCACAAACAAATAAATTACACACATGACAATTTCACCTAAAAATACATAAAAATCCAAAAATATATATATATATATTTTTTTTCCTTGTAGAAATAGCTTGATTAGATGATGTTTACTTCCTAAGTAGGTAATGCCATTCATTTCATAGTCTTGCATCTCTCTTTCTGCAAAAGTAGGATTAGTTGGTTAATTAGGGTTTGCTAGGTTTACTTCACATTTCAGTCTTCTTTCTCTTTCTGCAAGTAGAGTAGCCTCTAAAAAGTAAGCTTTCCTTTCTTCGATCACATATAAAGCTTCTTCTAGAATTCATAGAAGTTGGCTTGAGATCCTAGTGATCTTGCGCCAGCTGACCAAGTGAAAGCCTGCAATAAGAACTAGTACTTGTGCATACAACACCGTCGCTACCAAGTTTTTTATGAACTACCGAGTTGATAAAAGTAAAGTAGGAAACCCAGGAGTTGCAACATTATTTCTGCAATACTGGTGCTCACCAGGCATGATAAGGGAGTTCATTATGAGATGAAAGAAGTTGTGATGAGACAAAGAGAGTCGTAATGTGATGAGTGGGTATGCAATGTGATGAGTAGAAGTTGGGATTTGTTAATGGAGATCGTGACCTTATTAGGGAAGTCATGATCAGAGGAATGGTAATTTGTGAGATTATGATGTGATGAGTGGGGATGCCATGATTAGGTGAGTGAGGATGTGATAAGGAAATTCAAGCTACAAGGAAATGAGGTTGCAATTAGGGGATTCATACCATGATGAAATGAGAAAAACTACAACGAAGTGAGGTTGTGATGAAAGGGGATCATAATTAGTGGAGGTGGATTGTGATGAGAGTGGAGGCAGATTGCAATGAGATAATTTAAGTTGCGATGTGAGAAGGGATATCATAGTATGTTGAGGGAAGTCTTGATCTAACTAAGGAAACTATGATGTGATTGAGGAGAATTTATGATATGTTGAAGGAAATTGCGATGAAATGGGAAGAATTATGATAGTCTAGAAGGGACTGTGATAGCTCAGAAATTCTTCTTCTACTCATTCAATGTACCAATTGGTTTGGTTTACAATATTCCTACCCTTTGATTTCATTGAGAAAATTTCTAACAAGATATCTATCAAGCTCATGTGCACTATAAGGATTATGATTCTCATCACCAAAGATATTATACCAAAAATTTACAATGCACTTGAGAGTCACCTTCCATTGAATTATCCTTTTCCCGAATTCGCTATGTATCATGTTGTTCTTGGATAATTTTCCTCACCTTTATGATCTAAAGTTTCATAAATTCTTCTCAGCTTAAAGGAATTTTGAATGAAACAATTAGAGAAGGTACAACACTTCTCTTTCATGAAGCTAGAGTGAGTAGGAACACCCGCATACATTGATGGCATATATATGGGGAATGGAATGTAGTGCAACTGGCATCATTGGAGTCTCACATGGAAAAGGTGGAGTTAAATCATACATATTAGGAAATGGCATGACATGGGTTATTGATGTTCCATGCTAGTATGTATTTGATCATATGCAGGAATATTTCAAGAATATAGTGTTCTGCCTTTCGACCAAGTTGTAAATATCATGGTTCTCTAGATTTTTCTTATGCGATGAATATTCCATAATGCTACGAATCCTAGGAATTGATTGGCTTGTGAAATTCATGGAAGATCGAACTAGGGCACAATTCTCAATATAATGATCTCCTTTATAATAATGTCACAACTAATATGTTTAGCTATGGGAACATTTTGGTTGCTAGACTCAATGTGTTTTTTATCAATTTCATCTGTTACATAGACCATCAAGGTGCCATGTGGATAACCCCTTACTAGATAGTTTGTAGAAACATAGACATAAGGACAATGCCCAACTTTATTTAACTTTCTAGGAGCCATAAAATTCACAACTTTATATATTGTAGCAAACCAGGGAGATGACTTCTTCTTTTTCTCTCTTTGCTATCCTAAAACACCATAATTATACCTTCATCTTTATGAGGGTGAGCTTGGAGCACCTTATAAACTGTGACACTCTCTCCATTGTCAAGAATAGACTTTTAGACCCCATACAAACCTTGTATGTGAGGTAATTCTTGTGATGCTATTGCCTTCACTTGAATCTCAGGTTTTCCATTAGGTGCATGTTTTTACTCTTGAATATTCTGTGGTACTGATTGTCATTTAATACTTAAGAAACATCGAATTACTTGAAAAAGAGAAATATTGGGAAGTATCTCATAAATCTTGAATTTTGTAGAATTATATTGAGGACACTTACCTTTCTCAACCAATACCTATCTAATATGCTCACAACTAACAACATGGTATCATGACAGTGTCCTGAAAGATTCCTTCACACAATAAGCACCTCAATTTAGATGGAAGCTCTAAAGTTTCCACTGTAGGAAGGATGGTTTCTATTTTTTCTTGGTAAAGACAAATCATCAATTTTTTTTGTAAGAAATAATTAATATGGAAAATTTTCTATCTTTTTATCATACATTGGATCACTATTTATTGGAGAGTGTTTACCATAATGTCTTCTTGTCATGGCTCTGGAAGAGTCACCAACTTCAAACATTTAACTACCAGAAAATGGTCCCTGAAACTATCTTTTCTTTTCCATATCCAAATATTCTTTGTTGACTATTCCCACCGTGTCAATTTAATCCAAGCATGCTTCAAGAAGGCATGGTTCATAATCAAAGTTACCAAAGTCACCAAAGTTTGCATTCTCAATAATGGTCAAGATGATATTGTTGTTACTGCTTGTTGTTGTGGTGTCATGTAAGGTATTGGTATAGGTTTTCCATAATATTGTTGCGCAAAGGCCTATTGAGGATATCCTTGATTAAATCCTCCATAATTATGCCATTGTGTTCCATTTTATAATTTCAATAACTAGCATAGGGAGAATATCCACCCTGTTGACTATAGCCAACCATTGTTGAATTTTTTTTTCTTTTTTTCTTTTTTTTTGAAGAGCCTTCCAATTTAGTAGTGTCAACGTTCCTTTAAGTACAATGTCTGATAATGGCAATATTTTTGGTGCAATTGCAACCTCTCCCAAACCATGGACATATAAATACATGGATGAGTCAAGGTGGAAGTGTGTGCTATACGATTTTACTGGCTTTGTAAATTAACTTCATTGTATTGAGATTGATGTCCAACTATGGTTATACATAAAGGAACAAATCAATCCAAAGATAATTCACAAAGCCTAGATAGATGAAGAAACATATCATGACCATGGATCATTTGTGAGTAGCGTTTAACAATGATTATGACATTTCGAAGAATATGCCCATGAAGACTTTTACAAGAAAGGGGGACCTAAGATTTTAAGTGTATAGGGTGGAATTTTTGGGGGGTGTTGTAATGGTTACAATAGGTAGGCACACACTTCAAGGTAAATAGTAAAAAGAGAAAGAAAAAGAAAAGAAAAAATATATCCCTTCTTCTTGTTTCTAACATTTGTTGTATATTGCACATTACCTCACTTAGTTAAATACTTTATTAAACTAGAGATCTTGAGTTCAAATCTTTCTTTTCATTACATTATTAAAATGTAACTTAATATGCATTGCAATTAAATTATAGAAGATAATCACTTATCAAATAACTATAATGTTATTTTTTAAGTTACATTTTTTATACGACTTTAATTTATAAAATAAATATATTATAAAAATGATACTCATTATATATAAGTGGATCACTTACATTAACGAAGTAGCTTATTTGTAAAATATTTTTGGCCTAGAAGGCCCTTGTAGAAATACAATGTGGGCCATATCAACTTAAGATGTTAATAATATAAAATGGAGGTGGATATGTTAACACCAAATTCACACCTTATTACACCACACAAAGCATTTAGATGCAACATACTATTCCATATAAACCATAGAAAAATAATGTTATTGAGAGAGAGAAACACACATTAAAAGAATTGGAAAGTTTCATAATCCAATCGAAAGGATTAAATCCTCATGAATATATTAATTTCATATTTAATTACATAGTGAATAACTTGATGTCAACCAGTTTCATGTGTTTAGTACTGAAGCATGGACTTACATCTTTGATGGAAAAAGGAAATAATTAGGGACTAAAAGTGAGATGTGTATTTTTGTTGAATATTTTGAAGATGTAAAATGTTATAGACTTCTTCACCTTCATTTGAATGGAATTATTATTAGGAGAGATATTAATTTTAATTAAGGTCTTTAGTGATTATGACATCTTCCATTCCCAACTTTTCAACTAGCACTATTTTCTTCTATATATGATTACAATGATGATGAAAGTTCACCTTCGCTTGTTCCCCTTCATCCAATTGGGTATATTGAACATTATCGCACATCAACGCCACAAACCACATATCAACACCACACCTTCCTATATATGTTTGTACACCATGAGAAGTGGTTGGAGAACTTGTCAATCATCCTTCAAATCATCATATAAAGTGAAACTTTATCAAAATATTGAATGAAGTGTAATATTTAAACCTTATATTAAAAGAGTGGATAATGCTTGTTACATTATTGGTTCCAAGCTAATTGGAAAATTCTACCTCTACACTAGTGGATATCCTAAGAAGATATTTGATGTGATATTGAATTTTGTAGATACTTTGGATTTTCCTTGGTTGGAATCTAATCTATCATATAGATGATTGAAAATGTTTAATATGTTTCAATGTGTGATACTTTTTTCATAGTAAAAAGAGAAGTAAATCATACGTACCATCCATCCATCTACATTAACTATTCTCCTTTCTTTCTTCCCTATAGTTAGGAAACTATTCATGCGCAAGAAAGGTGTGAAAAGAAAAGCAGCAAAGAAATTCAAAAATATGAGATGTATTTGCATAACCTCTTGAAGTACTTCCCATACAATGGGTCACTTATATAAAATCATACATTTTAGTAGCTCTTAGTCTCTATTTAAACACTATGATGGAAGTTCATCAAATCTAGAGCATACATTAAGCGTTTTCATTATGGATATTTTATTCTATCATCACTTCACAAGGGTCAAATTGATACAATAAGCATCACAATATGAATATATTTACTTGAAAAGCATAAGGAACATGTATCACATGTATTAAAACAAATCCTTTTTTAAGAAATATTTAAACGTAAAAAGGGTGCAATAAAAATAAATGATAAGATATTTTAATGTTTAGATAATAGATAGTGAGATAAAAGTACACAAGTCTAACAAGCAATAAGACAAAATCATTGCTAGATAACAAGAAGTAAGATAAAATAGACAAATTGTAGATCTATAAAATTTAGAATACTTGCACATGACATAGAAAATCCTTGAAACATTGAAACTACTAATGAGAGAAAATTGATCACAAAAGACACAATATTTCTCGACCAAAATTTGTGGAAAGAAAACAATGAATAGAAAGATAATCACACATAGAAAACACAATATATCTAGGGAACCCAACTAGGAAAAACTCATGCTTTCTTGTATTGAATCAAGTGAGCAATATGATCTATTACAAAGAATCTACTTCAAGCCTGAAGCTCCTTGCAATATTGATCAACTCTCCACAAGACTTGTCCAACACTTAGTCAAATAAGGCTTGCTAGGAGCTCCTATTTCTTAGCGAAAATATGCCCTTAAAAAATAGAAATTTCTCCCATTTCCTAGCGCAATTATCAAAAGAAATTTCTTTGCTCAATCCTCAAGCCTCGCACATAAAAACCCATGTACAATAAATAAATACATTTGTGCCTTCATTCAATTTGAATAGGCAATTCAAATTGCATGGCCTACTAGGGATAAAAATAATAGTTGTTGTTGTTAACTGAGAGTAAGTTGAGTTAATAGAAAGTCAGTTACTCAACTAAACTCAAGTGTAACTATATTCTAGAACTAGAGATCAGTTAACTAATAGACACTAGAGTTAACTCCACTAGATAGCTAATTTTAGCCATCAACTAGTCCACAACTCACTTAAATCGATCTAACTCGAATTAACTGACAATAACTCAGTGATAGGCCACATCACACATGTTAACTGATAGCTAGCTCAAGTAACTATGCTATTGATTACGAATTGGGATCTTTGTAACAACCTCTGGTTGATTTTCCATGTAAATAAAATAAGACCAAGGTCATGGGACATGTATTCCAAGGTGAATGGTGGGTAAACATTACAGTGGGAATCACTTGTAGTTTAATAATGGTTATGGAAATTGGAAAAGGAACTAGAAAATGCAAAGAGGAAATAATTGGCATTTAATTAAGGAAATAAAGGAAAATAGGAGAATAGGAGATGAAGAGACACAATCTTGAATGCAAGGTAAATTAAATGAAAATGAAGGAGAATGAAAGAAAAAGGAGACTTCAATGATAAAAAGGAACCAAAGAAATAGTTGAGAGGTTTTTCCCATCTTTTTCTTTTTTTCTTTTTTCAGTTTCAGTTTTCTCTCTTACACTCTTGCACACTTCGAGCATTCTTAGAGCATTCTAGCATTCACTTGGACTTGGAGAAAGTAAGAAAAGAACAAGTAAGGAATTGGAGGGTAACTGAAATGAAGGTTGGATCAACAACTACAGTTGGAGTTCATTATAGGTAACAGGTTGCATGTGTGATTTCCTTGCTGATATTTGGATGCATTATACATGCATGTGGTTCTTTAGCTGTTTTGTTCTCATTGGCATGGGATTTTCCTAGATTGACAATGGTTTTATCCTTTCCTTTCCATTTCCTGGATATCCATGATGTAGTGAGTTCTCTATCTGATTTATCTTTGGATGGTCAGTAGATGTGGATACTGTTTAAGGTGGTCTCAGGAAAATTCCCAAGGGTCAAGGGTGGAGATGGGATTTCTCCTAGAACTCCTGACGGATGGGTGGGGATAGGAAAACTCCTCTGTAGTTGGGAAGGAAGTAAGAGGCAATCATGCTTGTTTTGATGTTAGTTATTTATGGACCGGTTTAGGTGAAATCATTGTGGTAGAGGGTTGAGGTGGTTTGGCCTCTAGAAGCCTTGGTTGGTTCTAATTTAACCCATATGATCCCACATTCATGCTTGGAATATGGCACGATGGTGATTGGTTCAATGAGAGATTTAGTTTAGCCCAATATATTGTTGGATGGTACGTGGAAGTCCCTAACTTGGTTTTCTTTTGCGTTTGTTAATATAAGATGTTTTTTTATTATGATTGATGATCACCTGTACTGGTTATCATGTTGATCTTATGGTTGAATTTTCATGGATTATATTACAGTTATATGTTGGTTATATGCTTGGTTAGATGATGTGCTCTTACTATGGATCTTGTTCATAATTTTACAAGTGATTGAATGATTGATGTATTCATTGGCTGACAAGTGTTGTTGCAGCTATCTTGAGAAAGCATTAGATTGATTCAAGTGGCTGCAGAGAAGATAAAGAATAAAAGTATTTTTATTATAGCAAAGGCAATACAAAATTTAATATATCTTCATAATCTTTCCAACGTTGCAAACGACACCTCAATCCAAGTTCATATGCAAAAGTTATGGCCAATTAAAGTTTTGGTCAAACTAGGAAAAAGTCAAAGTGAAAGTCAACATTCTGCCATGTGGCAGGCTGTACAGATGACACATGGAAGCAAAGTTAGTAGGCCTAGTGGGAACCATAGACACAATGTGGTAGCCCAGTTAACAAAAAGGTGGACCCACAGGCAGGTGATGGTAGCACCACAAGTCGACACATGGCAAGTAGCCTAGCAGATGATGTCGAGCAATGAGAGCCTACCACATGCTCAATCACATGGTGCCACATGGCACTTCAAAATAGGCCCAAGTGGCCTTGGCATGATGTAACCTCCATTTTTGTCATTTTCTCATGGTTTTAGGGAGTCGTTACAATATGGTCATATGTATACCATATATTATATGATTTGAAGACTATATTAAAACCAAAATTGGGAGTCCATGGGTTTTGAATATAAAACCTCCCTAACAACAAGTAACTTAATATGACTATGCTCTTTGTTATAAAGTATGACTAGTCATATTAATTTATGTCACCCTCACGCATAATTTGACTATGTCTTATTCACCCTCACGCTTTATGATAAAATTCCATTCAAATGGTTCAAAGGGAACCATGGAGAATACATGAGAGATGAGGGTGCATGCAAGCTAATGAAGACATGAATCTCAATACGATTCTAGGAATATTGTTAGGCCAAATGTTATTGGATATTTCAAAGAATATTCTTTATGAGGAATATTTGAGGAATCTTTAAGATTCCTTAGGGGCAGAATTTTGAAGGTGTCAGAACTATGTTGACTTTATACTCATTTTTCTCTATTTTTCGCAAGGAACGTGATGGTGAGAGCAGTTTCTTCATCTGAGCAACCAAATTTTGATCAGACCATAGAAGAGAAGCTTTGAAGAATCTTTGAGATTCCTGGCGAGCCTAAATTTGATTAAGTCAGAAAGGGATCAAGTTTATAGTCATATTTCACTAATTTTCACTAGGAATTCAATCGTGCAGTTTGTTTCTTTAGCAAAGGAGTGCATTTCAGACCATCCCCTGGAAATGTAGGTATAAGATGTACTGATGCCATGTCTTCTTTTGATTTTTGTTGAGATGATGATTTGATGTTGAGATCTTTATTTGTCATCTTATTGGAGGATCCTTGTAAGCCACTTCATGTGAGAGTTTGTTATTTTGTCATGCTGAAGGAGAAATTTTGTGAGTGTGAGTTTTTGTAGAAGAGCGTCTCATGGAGATACATGCCACTCTAGTTATGGGAGTTGTTCGTTAAATTGAAAAATAACACATCATGTATTCGTCATCATCATGCAACAATTAATGAAGCAGCCTCCGCACTCTTGACATCAGGCCTGAAGACATAGTCCACACTCGACGAACTCATTATCAAGTTGTGTGTGTTCTTTCATTTGATGGTTTCCTTTATGTTTCCTCTTCTTTAAAGTATGCACATGTGGTTTTTCATACTCTTTCACATGTAATTCTGATAACATCACATAAATAAAAGACCTTGATTAATTTCTGTAATTGAGAGATTGAGTTCAAGTATGGTATCGAAACGGTCTTCTTGCTAATAGGAATTGCAATTGTGAATGACAAGCAGTGATTGAACGTGCAACAATAAGGATAATTGAAGATTAAAAAGAGATCTACGAGGACCTCCTCAGGATGGCACGCATGGTAAATATAATGTATGCATATTTTGAGGAGAAAATGGAAAAAAAGGAACAGGAGAAAGAGAGAGTAGAGGATGATGCTCCATCTCCATCTTTGAGGGAATATAAGTCTTCTTCATCTTCTTCTCATCATTCAAATGAAGAGGGAAAAAAGAGACTTCAAGTGAAGAATTATGAATTGAGAAGACTTCTACAAGAAGTAGAAGAGGAGAAGCAGAGATTGCATCTTTAATTGTGAACCATGGAAGAGGCGTTGGAAAAGTTGAAGTGCAACAAAGGCTTAGCAAAGCCATCATCACCTGCTTCAGAATCAACAATTGAGGTAAATATGTTGATAGTTCTTCAATTTCATTTTCACATGACATTATTTTTGTTGGAAGCCTTGAGGTACCCATCTCAAGATTGGGGTACACTAAAAGATAATTCTTGAAGGAAATAGAAGCAAGGGGCTCTTTAGGCAAAGAATCCAATCCATTACCCAAATCATGAAGGAAAGAGAATGATAGGAACACATCGAAATATTCCCAGGACAATGTGCATTGTAGAGGAAGAGTTGAGGCAAGCTCTCATCGCTAGGATTGCACCAGAGACAACCAAGCGAGGTATAAAAAGAATCATTACTCTAATGTTCCTTTTGATTATAATCGGTTTGTTAATGATGAGCAAAAATCATGGCATAGAAAACCATGTATTTTTTTTGGCTTGTATAACTATGTTGTTGACAAGAGTTAGAAAAGAATGGAAACAAGAAAGAGGACATGACATGAAAGTCCTTCTCCACATCAAGAAAGGAAGAAGGTTAAGCAGGTGTGTAGGAAGAATAATTTTGCAATCATTGCAATAGAGGTGGACATCACAGAGCCACATGTTGGAGGCTCCATCTAAAGCATCATCTCAATAAGGATAAATTTTCTGTGTAGGAACCAACCAGTGAGGTTGTTTAAAAAGTGAATCAGCTACAGGGAGGTGATCCATTCACTTTGTTAAGTGAGAGATGGTTTTATTAGATATAGTAGTTTATCATGGCTGCATTTTGTAAATAACATGTTGTGAAATTATTGTAAAAGTGATGAAGTGTTTGTCATCACTTATGAATTTAACATGATGATGTTTTTGGCCTTTTGTTGATATATTTGGGTGTTATTTTTTATTATGATTCTGATGTAAACTTGATCAAAGAGTGTGTTATAAACTCTTGGCAAGTATGGGGTTTTCTTGGGTAATGATAGGTCACGTAATTGAAAATGTATTTTGCAATATGTACTACAAGTTTGCATACAGTACAGGTGCCGATTCATCACTTATGACTCTGAAGGACAAAGGTGAAGGTGAAGGAAGTGTGGCATGTTAGGGCACTTTTTGTGCATATAAGATCAACGAGGAGAAAATGGAAAAAGAGGAACATGAGAAAGAGAGAGTAGAGGATGATGCTCCATCTCCATCTTCGAGTGAATATAATTCTTCATCTTCTTTTCATCATTCAAATGAAGAGATCAACAAGAGACTTCAAGTGAAGAATGTTGAATTGAGGAGACTTCTACAAGAAGTAGAAAAGGAGAAGCAAAGATTGAATCTTCAATTTTGAACCATGGAAGAGGCATTGGAAAAGTTGAAGTGCAACAAAGGCTTAGCAAAGCCATCATCACATGCTTCAGAATCAACAATTGAGGTAAATAGTGTTGATAGTTCTTCAGTTTCGTTTTTGACATGGTGTTATTTTTGTTGGAAGCCTTGAGGTAACCATTTCAGGCTTGGGTATACTGAAAGATAATGCTTGAAGGAAATAGAAGCAAGGGGTTCTTTAGGTAAAGAATCAAAGCCATTTCCCACATCATCAAGGAAAGAGAATGATGGGAACACATTGAAATTTTCCCATCACAATGCCCATTGTAGAGGAAGAGTTGGAGAGGGCTCTCATTGCCAAGATTGCACCAGAGACAACCAAGCAAGGTATAAAAGGTATCATTATTATAATTTTCCTTTTGGTTGTAATCAGATTTCTAATGATGAGCATAAATCATGGCATAGAAAACCATGTAGTTTTTGTGGCTTGTATAACCATGTTTTTCCATGTGTTGGAAACGAATGGCAGCAGGAAAGAGGACAAGACATGAAAGGCCTTCTCCACATCAAGGAAGAAAGAAGGCGAAGTAGGTGTTAGCACCTAAATCCGCCTCAGGCTAAAAGAAAGCAAAATTCAGGGTAACCACAAACCACGCTCAGTCTGGTAGCTAGCCCTACCAAAACAAGAGAGGGCTCTCTCCAAGTCACACTCAGTGAATAGATGAACGAAAAGGACTGAGATGACTTTCAAACGAACTATTTATCTTAGGCTAGTAAGTGAAAATGAAAATAAGGAGTGATTTTTGTGAATGACTGTGTTTATGGGATGTTATGGGACCAATGGACCTCAATGAATAGAGAATTTAACATAAAGGCACAGATTATTTCATGATGCAAGGTAGGTGGAAAGCATAGCAATTTTAGTTTTAAGATATGGCAGAATGGAGAGATTGATTAAGAAGGTGAAAATGGCATGGAAAACATGAATCCTTTTCAACAGAAGAATAATCACTGTACATGAAATTTTCCCATAGGTAGAGCAATAAAATTGAATTCTACCTAATCTCACTCGAAAAATTTCACCAGAAATGAATATGAAATGAACTATGAAACATAACAAGATACATATGAAACATAAGAGACAACTTGTACACTACAACCAATGAATATCATGAAATAAAGCTCGCCTTTCATTAATTCTCTGTAAAAATATACAGTGAGAAACAAAGTTCTTTCCCACAATCCCCCAAAGTTACAAGCACCAACCAACTTGCTTTGCAAATGGTTACATACAATATATAGAATGTGCATGAGAGATAGAATGCCAGGGTCACAAATGAAGGGAGAGCCAAACATCAGCTACAGGTGCAGCACCACAAACATGAAAAATGGCTTGGGTGACCCTTTGCCTTCCTTTGCCACTTGTATAACTGACCATATGGAGTGAAAATATTTATAAAATCGTCACGCTCCTCCTCCTGTGCATTGCGCTCTTTTCCAGGTGACTTTTGGAGGCCTTCCTGGTGTCCAAATTGAGCACAGGATAGCTCGTTGGAAAGGTTTGTGAGTAGAATTTCTAACCCAACTAGAATTGTTCAATTTGGAGTTCATTGTCCCTGTCAAAAATCACATTTCCCAAGACTGGTCGAACTGTGCCAAATGAGGCTGCCTCAAGGCAGAGTGCTATTGCGGTCAACTTTTGAATGTCTTCCTCAATCTCAAATTGAGCTCATGATAACACATTGGAAATATTGTTTTGTCTACTTTCCATCCCAACCAGAATTTTTCGATTTTGAGTTCATTTTCCCTGTCAAAAATCAAATATCCCAAGACTGGTCGAACTGTGCCAAATGAGGCTGCCTAAAGGAAGAGTGTTGTTACAGTCAACTTTTGAATGCCTTCCACAACTCCAAATTGAGCTCATGATAGCTCATTGGAAAGCTACTTGTCTCCAGTAATCATTTTGATCATCCAAAAAGTAATTTGGCCAACCAAGCTAGGAGAAAACTTGATTTTCCCGAGGTCGCTCTAGAGGTGCATCAATTCTCCCGAGACAATTGTGTTTTTGAAATTTCTTCAAAACCATGACACCTGTGTAAAAAGTGAAGGAGGTTTTTCTTCCTTGGTCTGTTATGGACAAAACCCTCTCTCAGTGTTTCCAAATTCATCTTTTGCTCAGAAACATCATTTGAGTGAAACATATCCCGATGTGTGGGACAAGGGATTTTTCGAAATGAAGCGAAATGAAGGGGATAGGGAGCTTCTAAATTCTTGAGGAAATTTTGGGAAGTATGGAGGGATGTTAGGAAGTAGGGGAAAGTGGAATCTTAGAAATGGAGTGAGGGGAAGGGGTCCAAAAAGGAAAAACACAGACCCAACCATAGAAAATTTCCATGTTGTAGCAAGAAACTAGGGTTTGTGCGAAAATGAGGAATTTGGGGGATCTCAGTGATGGGAAGAGTTTGATAAGGTAAATTATGGATAGGGGAAGGTGTATGAACATTAGGATACAAGTTTTTTCGTTGATTTGACCATCCAAGAGAAATTAGCTTCAAAACCCTAGGAGAGGGAAATGAACCTTGCCTAGGCGCAACTGAAGCATGAACAAGGTGTGAAATGACCCAATGGAACTTGACATGATAATGAAAACCATCTGAATGATGGTAGACTTAGATGAATAGTGACATGGAACATCATTTGGACAACTTTGACAAGGGTAAAATCAAACCCTAGACCTAATGCCTAGTGACCAAATTTTACTTGAAGACTCACTGAAATGATAAAATTTGACCTTGACACCACTTGTGTAAGAGCATGTTTGGTCACTGGAGGAATGCTGCAAAGACTGACACTAACATTGGCTCCAATGGGGGATGGTAGCTCCTTGGAGGTGCCATGAACAACAGATCTCTGGAATAGCTAGACAGTGCCTTTTGTCCATTGGGCTATGGAGTCCATTATTCCGACAAACCAACATGACTCAATTTATTGACTGAAACTTGACTCAAACTAACATGACTAAAAAACTTGACTCAAAAAACTAAGAACTGAACATAAAACTTAAAGCTTGGTGGCAGTGCATGACCACCTGCATTTCTTACAAGACTATATATCATCAAACTATATCAAACTACCAATCTAACCAATCAAGAAGATGGCTTCTTGACTGATTCTTCCGATCAGATCTTCTGGTCAACAATTGATATTGGTAACTGGACATCCAAAAACATAATTGGCCATGATCTCCTTCATCACTGAATACTACAATAATGACCTTCACTGCTGTCTGTAACAAATCTACCATTGGATCATGCAAAACATGAAGATTTACCTCCTGTTGAGGAAACAAGATGTCTTTTTCTTTTGATTCTGATCTTCCTTCATAATGTACTTCAGAAAAAGTATGTTCCTGGTCCTCAAAAAATTCTGAACAAGTAGATGAGTGGATTTCCTCTTCAAATAACACTTCAAAACATGAAACATATGAGGAAGAATCTAAAATGGAATCCATAATGGTCTGGTCGACTATAGTCTGAATATATTTCTGATCATCTTGACATGATATGATAGCCAGATTCTCATTACATTCATCACATTCATCAATCATGAGAAAAGCAACTTCGGATGATTCTTGAAATTCAACACTAACATTTTTATCATCTACCATAAATTCATCTAGAGAAAGCTTTTCACTTACTTGACTGCAAATCTCATCTTGTTGTTTATGAACTGGCTGGATTACCTCTTCATGAAGGCTTTGTTCTGATGACATGAGAACATTTGGACCCAAAACTTTGTCTTCTTCTATGGACCAATCTGAAACGACACTTTTTCTTTTATCACTTTCAGCCATATGGAACTCTCCAACCTGTTGATCTATTTCATGTAATTCATGTTGACTATCAAGAGGAAAAACTCCTTCATCTTCCACCGTACTAAAATCTTGATCATGCTTCAAAGTTTCCTGAGCATCTTGATGGGACTCCTCTAGTTTCTCTTCATGTTGCTGAAATGGATTCTCGTACAAGGCTTCCATGATCTCATCATCCATAAAATTATCATCCTCATAGTATTTTCAAGGCTTTCAATAAAAGTAGAAGCATGTTTGCAACAGTCATGAACTAGATTTAATGATGGATAAGAGTCTTTATATCTTTCAATGAACAGGGCATGAAAATCCTTTAGACAATAAATACAAGCAGCGGGCAAATTTTCATACCAAGATCGAGCTTCACCTTCAAAAGTGGCCATGAATATATTCATTAAGCAATCTTCAGGAAAATCAACCTTCAACTTGCGAATATGCATGTGAAATCGAACTAGATGTAAAGCAGTGTCCTTCTTACCATCATCTTTGAAAGTAGGTAGATTCTTTGACCAATCTACCTTCGGAATATTATTTGGAAAGCCTGGAATGTGATCTCGGCTCATGGGAGCATATCTTCTTGCAATCCGCTCCATTTTTAAAAAAATCTCAAAGCTACTGATCCCTTTGCAGTGGAGTCACCATGAAGCACTGATTGCTGGATTCTTCAATGAAAGGAGTCGCCAGGTGAATGATTTCAGCCATCTTCTTATGTTTTATCGTTGTTCACCATCAACATCAGATTTGAACTTGAGATATGTCCTGGGGAAAGACAATCTACAAGCAAACAATTTTCTTCCCCAGTGGAGTCACCACTATGTTAGCACCTAAATCCGCCTCAGGCTGAAAGAAGGAAAAATTCAGGGTAACCACGAACCACGCTCAGTCTGGTAGCTAGCCATACCAGAATAGGAGAGGGCTCTCTCCAAGTCACACTCAGTGAATAGATGAACGAAAAGGATTGAGATGACTTTCAAACGAACTATTTATCTTAGGCTAGTAAGTGAAAATGAAAATAAGTAGTGATTTTTTTGAATGACTGTGTTTCTGGGATGTTATGGGACCACTGGACCTCAATGAACAGAGAACTTAACATAAAGGCACAGATTATTTTGTGAGGCAAGGTAGGCGGAAAGCATAGCAATTTTAGTTTTAAGATATGGCGGAATGGAGAGATTGATTAAGAAGGTGAAAAAGGCATGGACAGCATGAATCCTTTTCAACAGAAAAATGAATATTGTACATGAAATTTTCCCACAGGTAGAGCAATAAAATTGAATTCTACCTAATCTCACTCGAAAAATTTCACCTGAAATGAATACGAAATGAACTATGAAACATAACAAGATACATATGAAACATAAGAGACACACTTGTTACACTCACAACCACATGAATCTCATGAAACAGAGCCGCTGCCTTTCATTAATTCTCTGTAAAAATATACAGTGTAGAAACAAAGTTTCTTTCCCACAGTCCCCTAGAAGTTACAAGCCAACCAACCAACTTGCTTTGCAAATGGTTTGCATACAATATATAGAATGTGCCATGAAGAGATAGAACGCCAAAGGGTCACAAAATGAAGGTGGAGAGCCAAACATCAGCTACAGGTGCAGCACCACAAAGATGAAAAATTGCTTGGGTGACCCTTTGCCTTCCTTTACCACTTGTATAACTGACCATATGGAGTGAAAATATTTATAAAACCGTCGCGCTCCTCCTTCTGTGCGTTGCACTCTTTTCCAGGTGAATTTTGGAGGCGTTCCCGGTGTCCGAATTAAGCACAGGATAGCTTGTAGGAAATTTTTGTGAGTCTACTTTCTAAACCAACCAGAATTGTTCAATTTGGAGTTCACTTTCCCTGTCAAAAATAAAATTTCCCAAGACTGGCCGAACTGTGCCAAATAAGGCTGCCTCAAGGCTGAGTGCTGTTGCGGTCAACTTGTAAATGTCTTCCTCAATCCCAAATTGAGCTTATGATAGCTCATTGGAAAGCTCTTTTTGTCTACGTTCTAACCCAACCATAATTTGTCGATTTGGAATTCATTTTCCCTGTCAAAAATCAAATCTCCCAAGATTGGTTGAACTGTGCCAAATGAGGCTGCCTAAAGACAGAGTGCTGTTACAGTCAACTTTTGAATGCCTTCCTCAACTCCAAATTGAGCTCGTGCTAGCTCATTGGAAATATACTTGTCGCTAGTAATCATTTGGATCATCAAGAATGTCATTTGGCCAACCCCGCTAGAAGAAAACTTGATTTTCCCGAGGTCGCTCTAGAGGTGCATCAATTCTCCCGAGACAATTGTGTTTTTGATATTTCTTCAAAACCATGACACCTGTGTAAAAAGTGAAGGAGGTTTTGCTTCCTTGGTCTGTTATGGAAAAAAACCTCTCTCATTGTTTCCAAATTCATCTTTCATTGCTCAGACACATCATTTGAGTGAAACATATCCTGATGTGTGGGACAAGGGATTTGTCGAAATGAAGTGAAATGAAGGGGATAGGGAACTTCTAAATTTTTGAGGAAATTTTGGGAAGTATGGAGGGATGTTAGGAAGTAGGGGAAAGTGGAATCTCAAAAATTGAGTGAGGGGAAGGGGTCCAAAAAGGCAAAACAGAGACCCAACCATAGAAAATTGCCAAGTTGTAGCAAGAAACTAGGGTTTGTGCGAAAATGAGGAATTTGGGGGATCTCAGTGATGAGAAGAGTTTGATAAGGTACATTATGGATAGGGAAAGGTGTATGAACATCGGGATACAAGTTTTTTTGATGATTTGACCATCCAAGAGAAATTAGCTTCAAAACCCTAGGAGAGGGAAATGAACCTTGCCTAGGCGCAACTGAAGCATGAACAAGGTGTGAAATGACCCAATGGAACTTGACATGATGATGAAAACCTTCTTAATGATGGTAGACTCAGCTGAATAGTGACATAGACCGACATTTGGACAACTTTGACAAGGGTAAAATCAAACCCTAGACCTAATGCCTAGTGACCAAATTTTACTTGAAGACTCACTGAAATGATAAAATTTAACCTTGACACCTTAAAATCACTTGTGTAAGAGCATGTTTGATCCGGATCTCATGATGATTATATGATGTAGTTCAGAATTTTATGATCAGATATGAATTCATGACCTATAGCTTCTATGTGTATCATATGTTTTATGAAATGTCTACCATGTATTAAGAATGTCGAGGTGAAGATCTTGCTTATGTTTTGAATGGTTGGAATTGTTACCACCACATGCACAGAAGTTGGGATTTTAGGTCATAACCACATGGAAACAGGCTTGTGGGTGTAGTTATAGCCTCCCAACCGCATGGATTTTGTTTGATGGGAGGGGTTGTGGAGTTAAGCTAGAGAAATGAGTTCTAGCTCAGGGATTGACAACCTGGGGTGGTTTTCAAGCTCCTGAGTGGTCTATATTCTTTGAGAGACGTTAGTATATGTTTTGATTTGTAGGCGCCATTTCCATAACTGGAACTCGGAGGTCGGGTCATATCATAGTGACACTTAACTCATGTTTATCCTGCAGAGCCTATAAAAGTGGGTAAATGTGGGGTGAGGTGTTACAATCTTTGAATATGAAACAAGTTAAAGAAGTCATTCCTTGCTTCATTTTCAACACATGATGTACTCAGGGTTCAAAGAGAGAGATTTGAACTCTTAAATGATCTAAAGATGATTACGTGAGGATGTTCATCTACAATAATTAAAAAATGATTATACTTTTGCTAACCAACATAAAGGATAAAATTAAAATCCATAGTTTCTAAATGGATTGTTCGATATCATGATATGTAGAACATATGAAAAGCATTGTTTTATATAATCATAAGTATGTCATAAGAAAATAGGACTTATTATAACTTAAAAGAGGAAGTATGTTTTTAAGGAAGTCAAAACAACACTTAAAGTTGCATTTAGATGGTTTATAATCAGATAAGTTTGGAATCTACAAAATTTTCATTATGAACTTTATTGTGGATAATGATATTTAAAATAACTTATTTTTAATAGTAATAACCTAATAAAAGTGTGTCTTGAATTGAAAATATTGATTCAGTTTGTCAATCACACGTTTTCCATGTGAACTTGAAATATACCTAATCAAAAATAAGGTGGAAGTTTTTTTTTAAGCATGAAATTGCATCACTCTATTTACACTTAGAAACTAGTCAAAGTACATCCACAATTGTACAAATCAATGCACCATTTACACTTCATGCAATTTAAATCAAGAGTCCCCTAGCTTGTAGAATGAAAAGAATATAAAATTTTACACCTTAGTAACAAATTGAATTTAGAAAACATAAATTATATTACGAAAAGCACGTGACATGGATGGAACGACAAATGATAAAATTTATGCATGTGCTCTTCATAGTTTTCTATTTATTTTTTATTCAAAACAACTATCTAATAGATGTAGAGCATGATTGTTTTAGAAAAAGGAAGTAGCTTTCACATGGTATTCATGAATATGCATACCTCTATAGTATATCTCTTTTGAATTCCTCAAATTTAATACAAAAGTCAATAATATAAAATGAAGCAAATGGGCATTATAACTGCTATAGCTCTAAAGGTTCAAAATCTTGTAGAGCAAATAAACTCAATATAAAAGTTAAAGATATGGAGTATACATGAGATCTTGTGCGTGATATTAACATGGGCTTCCCAAAGTATCAAGTTCAATATTATACCAAGGAGTGAATACAATATAATTATCCCATTCAAAGTGGGGATAAGCCAATTAGGACAACGAAGCAAGAGGTAGAAGAGCCAAATAAAATCCATTGAAGTATTGGGGTGTAGGGAGGAGCACTTCATATGAGACTTCCCTTACAATCAACATGATAATAGAATAATTTATAATGTCCATGAGGTTATAATTGTCAATGATGTATCCACAAACATACCCAATACTTCTGTAGTGGTGGAAAATCAACAAGCAGACAACCAAACCTTAGTGGTGGAGATGGAAGGTATAATTTTAAAACACTTTATTTCAATTATGATTGAACATGGTTCTGATAGCTGTGGAGATGGAAGGTATAATTTTAAAACACTTTATTTCAATTATGATTGAACATGGTTCTGATAGCTATATCTCTCTAGAAATTGTTCAAGATTTTGTGTTACATAAAAAGAAACATACCAAGGCTTGATTGGTGTAGCTAATTATAAGAATTAAGAGAAAGGTGATTAAAGTCATTGAAGAGTGCCCATTTCAGATGAATGGACTACACACTCTAGTGACCTTGAATATGATAACACTGGGGTCATATGAGATCATGATTTCCATGGACTCGTTGACAACACATAGAGCCAAATTAGACTACTATAATAATACTCTAGAATGGAAAGATGATGAAGGACAATAGAGTATCCTTTAGGGGGTAAAAAAAACTTGTCTCTATGAGGTAAGTCTCAAACTTGTACTTAAATGAATATTGCAAAAAAGGATGTCAGTTATTATGTTATACACATGAAATATTTGGTTGAAACTAATGACCTAAAATTTGAATATCACCCGGTATTGGAAGAGTACCAAGATTTGTTTCTAGAGGGAATACCAGGATTACCTCACAATAGAGATATATATTTTTCAATATAACTCATGCTGAGAGTTGTGTCAATGTCTCGAGCATCTTACAAGATGACCACATTTGAGTTAGTAAAGTCAAATATATAATTAAAGGAGATATCGGGTGAGGGGCACACTAGGCCTAATACATCCCCATCGAGAGTGCCAACATTTTTTGTTAAGAAGAAGGTTTTGATCGGGATGAATGACTGAGAAACAATCATAAGGGGCTCTCTTCAAAATGAGGTCCCAATTAGACCTAACATCATTTGGGATAAGAGACCCATCTAGATTGTCGTCCAACAACCTTGATTTCTTTACTAAATGTTGTGAGATATTGAATGATCATCATAGCAAAGAGAGCATGAAAAATAAACTATAGTGATCTAACTATGGAAATAAAACTATTGTAAACCGACTAAATGCTAAAAGATAAATGAGGATAGGAAGAAATGAGCCACTAAAGACAACAATAATTGTATCAAGAAAGCTATTAGCTAATTTGTTAGCAATGAAATATTTAACTTATATGAGGAAACAAAGAATAATTAGAGTTTGATCAAATAAGTGCTCATTGAAGAAGGAAATTACAAAGAATTAGTAACCATGTGAGAAAGAGTTATCTAGTTTATATAATATTCTATTATCTAACCGCAATAAATCTCATAGAATGCACACACAAATGTAAATACTTGAGATTGGTCTAATGCAAAATCATAATGAACATTGAGTCACAATTATAGTAGTGGCCTTCAAGGCTTCTCAATATTATTTATCAACAAATACAAAGTACTCCAAGTTCCTAAATCTTTTCTTTTAAACGTTGCAAAATTTTACTAAAGACTTTAAATTTCAAAAGTAAAGAAGTTCAATGATTCAAAAATCCCTCTTCCTATAGTTTACATAATTTATCGATTACATTAGTAATTGCCCCTGTGGACTCTTGGACTTCCAATGGGTATTTACTATCTCTTCATATTCTTAAAATTTTCAAATACAATTAAGGGAAACACTTTGTAACTCGTAGTGGCTGAAAATACAATTGCTCCAGTGTGATTGAAGATAGGCTATCTAGATCTTGTATAGGAGTAGATCATCTTAATCTTGTTGGGTAACAACACTTCCATGATGACATGGTATTCTAGTGCGATCTATGAGAGGTATTATATGTCTTTCTTAGTGATACCATGAATGAGTTCAACATTTTTTGTTTCTTTGAGGGCTCCCCAATGTGTTGCTTGAGGTTGTCTTTTGTGAGTTTTTTTATGAAGAAACTAAAAGATAACTCTCTAGTAGTTAACATCTCTCCCGACTCCATGTCTACTTATTAATTTGGTCTAGCTTCTCCTTGGGATCCAATGTATGGAATTTTTTTAATCTTAATTAATATCTTAGTTAAGGAATAATGATGTTGATATGGTGCTACATATTTTGAGATGTTTTTCTTCAACTTTTCCTATATATTTTGGGCCTTATTGGTAGCTATGGATTCATATGTCATTCTTCTTCACTGATATTGGGTACCTCAAATGGATTTTGTGGATATTGCTTAGTCCATTTCTATGGTTGGTTCACAACATTTTGTATTCCTTGAAGCTGATTTTCTCTTTCTTTAACCAATTCCCATAGCAGCAATGTTGGGATAGGGTCCCTAGGGTTAGTTTTGGGGTTAGTTAACCCATTTTGTATAAGTTTTTGTAAAAGACGTAAAGTCTCCATGAAATGTGGGTGCAGAGCGTGTAGATAGATAGAAGTCAAAGGGACCTTAGCCCCTTGTTTGGATAGATAGCCAAGTCAGTTTTGAGACTCACCCATGGTCAGCAGACCAGGGTATTGTATTGAAAATTCTATATATTCGAGTCATAGAGAGTCTTAGAGGTAACTGAATGGCCGTGAAGTAAGCTAAGTCAAGATAGGAACTATTTTGGGTGAGTGCTAAAGTAGGAAGGCTTTGCTTCCTGTACTTAGGCGAGAAGGGGAACGCTCTAGCAGCTGAGTGCATAGGAACCCTTGGTAAGTCCACAGCTAAGTGGGCAAACACCTGCAGCTGAGTGCACATGGTAGAAGAGTCTATAATTTGAACATTGAAGATCAATAAAGACTGATTTTGAAGAATTAATATGCATTTTTGTCGAATCTGTTTATGTTATATTATGTCACTTAATTATATGGTTTTATGAGATAATGAATGAATGTTGTGCAAAATAACTGAATCTATCTTAATGATGCATGATATGAGTAGTTACCTACTTTCGCGAAGTTAAAAGCTATTTATGTTATGTTTTCTAATGAATTGAATAGATCTGCGTGAACTCAAATCTAGGGTTGTTTATTGATGCGTGAAAATAGATAAATCGTCTGTTTAAGGTTTGCAAAGATTGATTGTAGACCTTTGTGAAGTTCTGGAAGCCATTTTAACTTAGTTACAGTGATGATCCCTAGAAGGATACCAAGCTACGTGAAGGCATATTTGAACTGTCTGAGCTTAAGAACCATTTATCACATGTCCTTGGATGCAGAAACCTAGTTCTAGCATCCCCTAATATTACTTCAGGTGAGACTACAGCCTGTGCTATGCATGTTGTTTCAGAAAGGGCCAACAATTAGGGTTTTGTTGGTTGGAACGAACAACTCTGAACTTGGGTCAAGCCCCTTTAAGCCAACAAGAAACAACTTGGTGTATATCTTATGGAGTTGTCGGAGGAATGGAAAGACCTATTTGACCATGGCCTTATAAGAATAATGCACTTTAGATGCAAAATATCTTGAATATTCCATGTTAGTGGCCTCTTCCTTCAGATTTCTATTATCGACCTTCAATAGCTTGACTTCTTTCTCCAACTTTTCTATGCAGTTATCCTTCTTGCTTAGACTTGTGAAATAAGTCTTTCACATTTCTCCCAGTGGCCTAAGAGAATGTTGTGTTTGCTGAGGCCATGGAAAGTGTATCCTTTATGGTGTCTAGTACAATGTTCCTTTCTATAGTGACTAATATTGGAGTTGTATGGGAAGTGTACAAGGTTTTCGTATTATAGTCCACTATCCTATTTAGAGTGTGATCGTATATAAAATTGCCTAGATTAACTACTTTTTTCTTCCTAGTTGGTGTAATTCCGATTTCTATAACCAGCAAATGACCACTTATGATGGTATGCATCGTTGATTTATCTAAATTAATTTCCTTGGAAATTGTTCTCTATTGGACATCATGTTCTTGTGTTTCTTGTTGGGCCTTGAGATCTTCTTCTTGTGATTTGGCCTCAACTTCTTATTGTTGTCTCTTGTGTTCTTATTCTTGTGCTTTTCTCTTTTCTTCCTCTTTTTTTCTCTTTCTTTTTTTCTCCCTCTTCGTTTCTTCCTCTTCATTCTCCATGATCTTAATCTCTTGGGTTATCTAGGCTACTTCTTTCTCTTATTTCAACTTTTCCTCCTATGCACCTCTGAATTCTTCCTGCTTGGTATCTTGTTTCTTAGAAAATGATTCTCTTTTAACTTGGGATTCATCTTTTTTTGGTTCAGGTGAATTGTAGCCTCTCTTGAAGAAAACTTTTGAGAATTTCAAGGTTTTTTTTTCATCTCTTCAGCCCATGTCTCTAATTGGTAATTTCACCTGTATTTACATACTTTACAATGATCCTTCACCACATAATTGGGATCATATTAATGGAATGTCAAGTCCACAAATATGTTAGTGCTAGAGCATAAAATTATGATCTATCTTATTTCATGTCCTCTAACGAGTATGAGACCGAGTGTATTGGTATGTATGGTTAGGGAACTTTCTTGTCTTGTGAGAGTACTCCACCTACTCCTAAGTAGACCTAATATGTTATTTCTTGTAGTAGCATTTGGCTAGTTACAAATTTTAGCAACATATGAGTAGGTTGGTTGCTCCAAATATTCTTAGGTATGTGTCATATTGATCAATAAACCAATCTCCAACTATGGACATTGATTTCCTAGCTCATTCAAACATACATGAATCAGGCACATTGAATAGAAGTTCATACAACGCGATCAAGAAGTCCTTGTATATCTTACTATAAGATTGATTGTAATGAGACTCATAGTGAACATTACAATAAATGTTTATTGGCTCTTCCCACATCGTCCACTTCTATCTCATTGCTATGAATACATGATTTACAAAAATTATGACCACTAGTGTTATAACATCTTTTTACACACTTATATTTAGATGCACTTGATGGCTAGGGTAGCATCCCTTTATCCCTGTACAATTGAAATTTTCTTTAAAAAAAAAAATCAAATTCCATGTGATCTTCCCATATACAAATGTGTGATTTCTCCCAAAGAAACTCACTTATGCCTTAAAATACATTAAAAAAATTATAAAATATGTACATTTTTTAGTGAGGTTTACGGGTTGAACTGGAATCCACCTAGTATAGATTGTGTCATAACCACCCAAACCATTTTTTGGTGTTATTTATATAGATTAGGTTGTGCACCATGCATATGATTTTCATTTATGTTAGAACACTAGAAAAATTATCCCTAATCAGGTATGTTATCCCCATGGTTTTAAAAAATATCCTTTTTTTATATAGAAGATTTTTCGACATAAATCACATTTAGAAAAACCTTTGTCAAAGGTTTTTCTAAATGTGATTTACGCCGAAAAATCTTCTATATATGTTATGGATCACAGAAACCTCAAATCAACAATATCCTTTTTTTTTTGGAAAGCCTCATTTCCATGTTGTAATTCCAAGCCTCTTTATCTTATGCTTACAAGACTTTTTCTATAGGAGGAGACCTTTAGTGTCCCCAGAAGCAAGAATAAATAGGATGGTTATGTTCATTGCACGTAGCAAGGATAAGGTAACTACATAACTACCTTTTAATTTTATATACATTTTAATAAAGAAAGCCATGTTCTATTCTTATTTAATTTTTCATATGGCATGTTCTTAGTTATGCAATTAGATTATTGTTGAACTGACATATCATATATATTTGTATTCTTTGATATTTCTATTCTTCTTGTTGCTCGTGTTGCGGGTTTATGCATCAGGGGTGAGAGTGAGGTTTTGGACCCTTTGGATCTACATCAAACATAGGACCCACCTATCAGTTCCTAAACCTCTCTTTGTTAATTCAAAGAATATGGTATTATCATTAGGGTTTTCATAATTTTTTATTTCTTCTGCTCTGTCAAGGTTATTAACCCTAACATGAGGGTTTTATCCCGTAACAACCAAGTAGGAGGTCATGAAGAATTGAGTTTGTTGGCCTTATTTGGGATTATAAGCTTTCTTGATGCTATGTTTTAGCGGGGGAGAGAGTTTATCAACCTTCTTGAATATGTTTCCCTTGACTACTATGGAATACATCAATAGGACCCATCTTTCATAGAATTTTTATGCATTGGGTCAATCATATAAGTTGCATATCATGGAACCCACTAGTTGAAAGGGAGTATTTTGTAGGTTGGTAGGGTATTCTTTATTTTTCCTAGACATTAAGGTTCCTTTGTTGGTCCACCATGTCTTCAGGAGCTCTTTGGGAAAGATATTGAAAATTGGTAGTCAATCCTCACCAAGGCTAACTCTTCCTTTGGGAGCTTATAATAAATCTCAATGTCAGATGCATTAAATGAGGCAATAGTATTCTCATGGTTTTCCACAATCATGGCTTCCTTAGTATCAACATGCTTTACCAACAACTAAACTACCTTTGCACATGGAAAGATAGGGGCATGAGAAACCACTAGCTTGTGCAACTCAGACCTCTTAGCAACTATATGAATCTTGATTTTTTTGGTCATCGGGAGTGAGTTTTATCTCTAAGATAAAGGGTACAATTCTACCCATATGTATGATGTATATTTGTTGATGAACATGGAAAGATAGGAGCATGAGAAACCACCAACTTGTGCAACTCAGACCTCTTAGCAACCATATGAATCTTGATTTTTTTGGTCATCAGGAGTGAGTTTTATCTTTGAGATAAAGGGTACAATTCTAGCCATATGTATGATGTATATTTTTTGATGAAGCATGGAATATCCCAAAAATTATGACCAAGTGAATTAGGGGGTGCCTTTTCATCTGAGGTCTCAACCATTAGGTCTTTATAGGGCCTTCTCTTTGATACACACATATTTCATCTGCATAATCCAATTAAACAATAGTACCCATTATGCATATTATATTACAATATTAAATCTACTGAAATCATAGGTTTTGGTTCAAGGATAATTGTCTTTGTGCACTAGTTTATTTTTTGTTGTTTAAACTCAGCCACAGACAATAGGTTTTTGCTTATAAATAGGTAAATTATATGTACCTTAATTCCACTCTCCCTCTTATTTAAATCAACTTTTCTCACATTTCTTTACATATTTTATAATATTTTTCTTAGTGAGAAGGGTAAAGATGAGATGTTATGTCATGTGGCCTAATGTGCATTATTTGCAGGATTTGGAGCAATTTTGGCTAAGTTAAGTGCAGGAACTTGAAGTAGACAAGCAAGAGGGATTTTAGGAGATTGGATCTCCCTCCTTAACTCCTCAATCACTCGAATATTCCTCCACCAAGATCTCATCAGCTCAGAGTTACAAGCAACCAAGCTACCGAGGTCATTGGCAGTCAAGCTAGTGATAGAAGATGAGTAATCTCAAGTTTGGGATCCAAGCCTCCCTAATTTTAAGGAATTTGTTACTAGATTCAGTTGTATAAATAAGAAGGCTTAGGGCCTCATTAGTATTTGACTTTTTTTGTTGTATCCAAGAGGCATTTTCGAGCTAAGACATTGTGACTGATTACTCTTATGTATTTTTGACATTTTGATGAGAATGAGAAGCATTCCCTTGATCCAACAATGAGTTCACTCAGGGGACTAAAGCTACTAGGTTAGGGCCCAACCCTAGGAGAAAAGGTTCCTCTTTTTGTATATGTGTGCTTAGATTACATTCATAGTTAGATGTTGAAGTGATTTCCGTTTGTTTAATATGCAAGTATTGGGATGATTACTTAGTTTGCTTCCATCTTTGAATACATAGATTAGTGGTACAATAGTGAAATTAAATACTTAAGAAAAGCTTGTGGTATTGGCCTCTGCCTTATCTTCCTTATGGGATCATGGTTTCAAGGTTCCATTCTCACAACCTAAAACAAATTTATTATTTGATCACTCCATAACTTAGGATTTCTTGTTGCATAGATCATTGTTTCTCAATTCCTTAGAAGTACCTACAATTGTCATTTTGGTTTCTTGAGTTTTTTATGGTTTAGAATCATTTCCATTCATAGACTTAGCCATTAGCCATTAATAACTATGTTTTCCTAAATTAAACTCATATTTTCCATATATAAATGAAGGTGTGCATAAATGAAGAAGAAGATGTATGATGTTGCAGGAGTTTCTGATCTACAGGGAGACCTTATCTCACCAGCCTCATCCAAGTATTCTCCACCTACTCTGCCAAAGTCCACCAAACCCTAATCCAAATTTATGTTTTGTAGCAAAGTGGACATCTTCCTTGAGCAAGTCCAACCATATTGAAGACTTGGGCTAAGCCTTGGATAGTGTGCACCTCCTTTGTGCCTTATTCCCCCATCAAACACCTTTCCCACACTTCATTCTACCTTTCCTACCTCCCTATATCTTTCGAATTGTTTCCTGTAGTAAAATAGGGCATCCTGTTGTAGAACTAGGACATCTTGTAGTACTACAGGAAACCCTATAACAACCTATTTTAAGCCTGAATTGAGAATAAATGGTTATTTGAGCTTAGGTTATGCCTTCACTTAGCTTCCATACCATCAACACCATTCCATACCTATTTCCCCATACATGTCTCCCTTTCCAAAGATCAAATGGGTTCAATTACCATTTAAATTCATAAAACTGAAAATAAAAAAGGCTTTTCTGCGATTTCTAGTTTGTACATGCATGTCGCAGTCACAATAGGTTTAGGATAATTTCCATGCTTATTTAGTCTAGATAACTAGATGTTAGATGCAAGGTTAATTTAGGTCTTGTTTGTAAGAAATATTTGTAGATGCTTAGCTAGATGATTTCATGTCACTTTATAGCATTTTCCAGTTCAACACTATCATTTCCTAGAGTAGGCAGTGTTTCCTTTCTACATTAAGAATAGTTTTCCGTATGCTACTTGGTAGTAAGACTCCTTCTAGTCAATAGAAGTTTGGTTTAAAAAACCCTAGTGGTTTATCGCCCTAGTTGAAAAGTGACAAGAGTAGACCATTGCATCTACTATGTATACAACACTATCACCTCCAAGTTTTTACAAACCCTGGGTTGATGAAGTATAGTTGGTATCCCTAGGAGTTTCAACATCCGTGATGCAATACTGGAGCTCATCACCTTTTGGCGCCATTTTCGGGGAGGTGTTTAAGTAGATGTGATTTTTGCTTTCCTCTTTGTTTTGCATTCAACAGATAGTTGCAATATTTTCTTTCTTTCCATTTTGCAAGTAGTTCCACTCAACAATTAGTTGCAAATATTTTCTTTCTTTCCATTCTGCAAGTAGTTCCATTTTAGAAAATAGTTGTAAATCTTGCTTTCTTTCCATTCTGCAAGTAACTCTTATAGAAAAAAAACCCACCGCATCTAATAGCCAATGGTGAGCGCCAGTATTGCAGTAAGAATGTTGCAACTCCTGGGCTACCAAATTTACTTTTATCAACCCAGTAGTTCATAACAAACTTGGGAGCGTCGATGCTGTATGCACAAGTATTAGTACTCACTACAGCTTGTCACTTGGTCATCTGACGCGAGATCATTAGGAGCTCAAGCCAACTTCTATAGATTTCAGAAGAAGCTCTATGTGTGATGAAAGGAAAGAAATATTACCCTAAAAAGGCTATTCTAATTGCAGAAAGGAGAAAGACTGGAATGTAAAGCAAAACCTAGTAAAGCCTACTTAACAAGCTAATTCTACTTTTGCCAAAAACACTATGAAAACCATGAAAGAAATTTCATTACCTACTCAAGGAAGTAAACAATATATAACCATGCTATTTCTCGATGTAAATAAGCAAAAAACATATTTTTGGATTTTTATGTGTTTTTATGTGAATTTCACATGCATCTAATTTATTGTGTATGAGTGTGGTAGTGAACAAGTGGCATTGGAGGGTGGTTTTGGAGCTTGGGAGGATGTAGGATGGTGTGGATGGGTCCTAGGAGGTCTTAGGTGGCTTTCTGGATGCTTTTCCCACACTCGGCCTTCAAAAGAAAGCCTACAGGAAAAACTACAGGAGGACACAAGAAATCTACAAGAGGAAAATAGGGAAACTATAGGAGGCCTACAAGAGGAGAGCAAGAGAAATTTCAGCTATTTTGAGGGTGTGAGAGTGGGTGAAAAAGGTGGATGAAGGTTGGAATGAGGTGTTAGGGCACCTAGGGTCTACCATTAGTCACAAGGAAAGAGAAAGATGATTGGATTTGTTCAAGGAGAGAGGAAGAAGTTATATGAAAAATGGAGGAAACTAGGGCAGAATTGAGGTGAGGTTTGGGAGACCTGTAGGGCATGGAAGATGGAGGATGTGATTTCTAGTAAGCTGGCCTACTGCTGGAGGATATTTGCTACATAGAAACTGATAGTCAACCAAGAAAATCAAGCAACCAATGACATAAGTGCATCCTAGGAAAAAATAGTGTTTTGCATTAGAATGGCCTAAACTATTATGTGTAGAAGGGAATGCTGGTAAATGTTGCAAGGAAGGAAAGAATGAAAGAAGACTATTGAAAATTAGGAAGTGAACATGATAATGAAGATCCAAAGAAAAGCAAAACTGGACTATCAACCTGCTAAAGAGCTACGAACACTAGAAGTTCTAGGAAAGAGGAAAATATATGTTTTTGGGGTAGCAAGAGAGTCTTTTCCTCAATTCATGGTCCCAGAGGGAGGAAAAGAGGCCAAGGCACTACTGCTAGCCTTTTGAATATTTTCTAATCACTACTTAACCGTCTACAAAAAGCATAAATGGAAGCAAGCTACTAAATCATCAAAAGCAACCTATTCTTAACCATAAAAGAAATACATCTAACAACAAATAAATGTACAAACTGAAGTAAAGCGTACAAATACAAGTAAAGAATAGCTTGGCTGCTTGGATTGGACCCTAACCTAAGAGCTTCATCCCTCTGAGGTAACTCAGTGCTAGCTCAAAAAGGATTCCATCTTCATTATCAAAACAATAGCAAGATTACATGAAACTGTCACAAAATAATAAGCTCGAAATTTGAGCAGAGTTTACACAAGCAAAAAATCCGACCCTAGTGAGGCCTTAGGCCTCTCTACTTATACATCTAAAGCTACCAATAGCTTCCTTAAAATTAGGGAGTCTTGGCTCCCAAAACTCGAGATAACTATCAGTCATCCTCCACTTTGCTTGGCTGCCTTCTAGTGCATGATTCGGTTGCTTGTACTTCGAGCTGAATGAAGGGGAATTTGAAGTGAGGAGTAATAAATGAGGGGGATTCCCTCCTATAAGTCCTCTCCTCTATCTACTTCAAGTTATTGCTGCAATTTTACCACTAGATCCTTGACTTTGACCCCAAAATCCATCAATAATTTGCATTAAATACATGTTAGACCATATGGCATCATAACTAACTCAACTCACCCTATAAGCATAAATATAATCAGAAAATCATACAATAAGCTAAGAGAATGGTTGATTTGACTGGGTTAGGAGGTAAAATGAGCCCATATAATTACCCATTTATGAGGCTTATCATCACCCCCTATTGAAGGTGTTGCTCATTATCTGATCAACCTAGTCAATCTCTTCATGTTTTATGGCCTTGGTGGCCTCCCTAGCATTCCAACCTTCTGATGTGGTTTGCTCATGTTCTCCATAAAATCCTGCATTCCTGTCTATTTCTTTCCACTTCTCCTCCTCTTCTTCTTCTCGTTTGCCTTCTATCATGCCTAATATGAGTGGAGGACTCAGTTGAGGCCCATCCAGTTGACCTTCAAACTTTGCATGGAGCGCTTGTACATTGGCACTCTTTTTAGTACCTCCTTCAACCTCATGGGGGAATGGTATTCCCTGATCTGCAAACTATGGGGTAGGTTGTTCCATATTCTCATACATTCATGCACACAGTCCTCCCTAAGTAGCCTAAACATATCTTCAAAGTGTGCAATGGCTTGTTCTTGATTGGATAGATATTTAGGGGAAATTTCAGGGTCATTTGCAAGCAAGTTGTGTGTGTTGATGAGTGCCATAGGATCTGATCGCTCAGCTCTTATCATCAATGGTTCATTCTGCTCTTTTATTAACAACATTTTCATTTATGTTTCCCTCAATTCTTCATGGTTCATCCATGATGCCATGGCCATTAATTGCAGATCCCCTAGCTTGGCACTGGGGTCCCACACATTCATGTCTGTGAGGGCCATGTCGTGTAGGTAGAACTCTGCCATCTATGCTTTATCCTCTGAGGTGGTTTGGTCACACAAATCCATGAATTGTTTGTAGTCTTGGAAAGGAATTTGGTGGGCTTCAGTATTGCAGCAATAATGTTGCAACTCCTGGGACTCCCTTCTTTACTTTTATCAACCCGGTTGTTCGTAACAAACTT
>APFE030754799.1:127204-145856 GCA_000404065.3 Pinus taeda
AACGATGGTCAAATCAAACTGCTGCAACAAAAGTAACCATCTAATAATATGAGCATTCACATCAGGCTTATTCATTAAATATCGGATTGCAGCATGGTCAGTATGTACAAATGTTTGATAGCTAGTGATATAGTGTCAGAACTTGTTCAGGGCATGAACCATAGCCAGGAACTCTTTCTCAGTTACCTTATAATTCATTTCTGCCTTGGATAAGTTTTTACTGACAAAGTATATAGCATATGGGAGTTTTTCTTCAACTTGTCCTAAGGCCGCCCCTATGGCTTTGTTCGAGGCATCAGTGTGGATGTGGAAAGGTAGGGCCCAGTTTGGGCCTCTCAGAATTGGAGTAGACACCAACTTATCCTTCAACTCATTCAGAGCCTTCTGGCAGTCATCTGACCATTTAAACTCAACATCTTTTGCTAGGAGTCCAAACAATGGCGAGGCTAGCTTACTAAAGTCTTTAATGAATCTGCGGTAATATCTTGCTAAGCCTAGGAAGCTCCAGACATCTCTCACTTTTCGAGGAGGTGGGACCCTTTTGATGATAGCAACCTTATTGGGATCCACCTGTAACCCCTGGTGAGAAATGGTATGGCCTAACACGGTCCCTTCAGTCATCAGGAACTCACATTTCTCAGGATTGAGGGACAGGTTAATCTCAATGCACTTGCTCAAAACTTTTCCCAGGTTGGACAAGGCTTCTTGGAAGCTAGACCCGTAAGGAGTAAAGTCATCCATATAGATTTCTACCGAATCATGGACCAACTCGGCAAAGATGCTTAACACAGCCCTCTGGAAAGTGGCAGGGGAATTACATAGCCCGAAGGGGAGGACAAGGTAGGCAAAGGTACCCCATGGACAAGTGAAAGTGGTCTTATCTTGGTCCTTTGGGCTGATTTGAATCTGGTTTTACCTGCTGAACCCATCTAGGAAAGAGAAAAACCTCTTCCCTGCCAGACCATCCAACACTTGATCTATGAAAGGTAAAGGGAAGTGGTCTTTCTTGGTGGCTTTATTCAATTCTCTGTAGTCCACACAGATTCTCCATTTCCCATTTTTCTTGGGCACCAACACCAGAGGGGAAACGATGAATCCCGCATCCAACAATTTTTGCACTTCTTCTTTAACAATGTCTTTGAGGGCTGGATTCATCCTCCTCTGAGGTTGCCTGACTGGTTTACAGTCCTCCTTGATGTAGATATGATGAGTACAGACTGAGGGATGGATTCCATTAATTTCCTTGTAGCTCCGAGCAAAGGCCTCCAAATGGCGGGTCAAGAGGCTACATAGCTCCTTTTCCTGAGAGGGAGAGAGAGAGGAGCTTATCTTCAAAGTCTTCTCAGGGCCAAACTCCACATTCTTGACTTTGGGGGTGGTCGGATTAGTGGCACTTAGGTCGACTAAGGCATTGGCCTGGGTGTCTTCCACCAATTCTTCCAAGGATAGCTCACTAGGGGGAGGATTTTGGATCAATTTTTCAATCAAATCATCCTGTTGGAGGACCTCCCTTGCTGGCTTCTACTGTGCATAATGGTGTAGAGTAGACCTCATCCTCTTCTTCTTCTTCCAACCAGAGGGGTAAGTCATGTTCTAGCAGCGGTTGGGCAGGAGGGTATAAGACCAGCTGTTTGGACATAGGCCCATTTTTTATGGTCATGCCTCTAGCTCGGCAGCTGATGTAAGCATCTGCAGTGGCCAGCCAAGGCCTTCCCAAGATGAGGGGATAACCTGTGAGTTTTTCCTTAGGCTGGAGGACCAAAAAGTCCGCAGGGTATTCCCAGGAGTCAACAGAGACTAAGACATCCTCCACAATCCCTTCGGGAGTCATGGTGGAGTGGTCTGCCAATTGTAGCATTGTCGAGGTCTTCCTTAGGGAACTGTGAAGATTGAGCTTAAGCATGGTGTCCCTAGTTATCACATTGATGGCAGCCCCTAGATCAATCAGAGTGTGGGGTATAATGGTGCCATTGATGTGGACATCAACTACAGGGCTGCCAGGGTCCAAATACTTTGGATAGATTACTTGCCCCAACAAGAGATCGGATAGTTGTCCTATGACATTGATGGTCGAGGAATCTTTCTTTCGCCTGCTTGGGTGCCTAAAACACTTCTCTTTAATCAATCTGTTGTATATTGGTACATCTTTGATGGCCTGGAGAAGTGGAATTTTCACACACAACTGCTTGAGTTCTCCCAGAAGCTCATCCTCCTCTGGGTTGGGTTGTGTGGTCGCTGTGAGTCGCTCAGGAAAGGGTGGAATGGCTTGGGGTTCACTTTCCTCTTTCTATTCCTCCTCTTCTAGGGGAGGAGGTTGGCGTTCTAGAAGGACCTTCCCAGATAGCAGGTTGATCTCCTGGATCTCCACAACATAGGTAGGGCATGTTGTCTCCCCAGTATATACCTGCTGGGTCTGTCCATTGTTGGGGTTTGGGTTCAGTTGAGTAGGCAACTAGGGTTGTCTTGGAGGAGTAGGAGGTAATGGTTGAGGGTGAGTTGGTGGTGGAGGCAAAATGGCGGGAGGAGTGTTGTATTGGGGCCTCCACCTCGGTTGAGGTGCATTCCACTGAGGTTGCGGCTGGGCATGAGAGTGAAACGAGTGAGAAGGAGGTTGACTTTGGTATGGAGATGGATAAGACCACAGAGGAGGTGCGGACCAGGAAGGATGAGCAGGGGGACTCCAAGAAGGCATATGAGCAGGTTGGTTGGGGTGGTAATAAGCTTGGGATGACCCTTGCATTTCCTGCTGATAAGGTCTGGGTCCATGAGGCCTCCTTTGGTTGATGAAGTAGAGAGGTTCAGTAGCTACCTCGGTCCCTAGGTACATGGCCTTAAATCCAGGCAAGGTAGGGCATTGGTTGGTGGGATGGTCTTCCTCACAAATAAAACATACCTCTACTGAGTGCAGTGGGCACTCATTCTTGGGGTGCTTCCTTGTGCATCTAGGACAAAAAATGGCCAAAGCCCTCTCAGCTTCTTCTTTCTTTTGCTGAATTTGGAAGGTATCAAGTTGCATGGCAATGGTCTGTCTCATTTTGCTCTTAAGGTCTTCCATCTGGTTATCAAACTCATGCTTGGAGAAAGAGGTACTAGCTGAGAGATGATTCCCCTACCTCTCTTCCGGGCTGCCCTAGAATGGTTTCTAAACACGGTCTTTATGTCCTCATAAGGTAGTTGGTAGATGTCTCCTCCAGTCAGTAGGTTAAGGGTGTCCAGAAGGTTTTCAGGGACTCCTCGGAGCAGAACCAACTTCAGGGATTCCGGGTCAAGTGTGCACCTGGCCCGTTTATAACTGAGTTGGAACCTCTCCTCATAGTCTTCCAAAGATTCATCGCTGCCCATGGTCATCCGAAAGATTTCTCCCTTAGTTTCCTTGGACCTACAGTAGTCTCTGTACTTGGCGTTGAAGGCTTGCTGCATCTGAGCCCAAGTGGTGATATTATTTCCAGGTAACCCCATGAATCAGCGTAATGCTGCATCCTTGAGGGTAGAGGGAAAGAGTTTCAGCTTTTTCTCATCCTCAGCATAGTCATAAGTCCGACAAAGCATAGCAAACTCAAACAGGAAGGTATCAGGGTCCTTAGTAGTCAGACCATGGAAATGAGGTAGCGCAGAGGGACTTATGTTTTTCATTTTCATGTCTCCATTGGTCTCTCGGATGGGAAAGGCACCCTCTATTCTCTCGTCTTCTCTTCTACCATTTCAGTTTTCAGCCATGGCTTCAGATGGAGTGTTCCCTAACTCTTCTTCTGCTATAGGATCTTCGTATATCTCAGGAGGTTCACCTATAGGTTCTTCTGGCTCACTGTCACCAGAGAAAAGAGAAGGTTGACTCAATGATGTGGTGGGGGTGTTGGGTAAGAATTTTCCGGTTTTATCTCTGTTCCTACGAGGCATGAAATGGAAAGATTTTTCTTGCTTTTTGTATTTTTTCTTGTACCTGCAAAACTAAAATAGAGTGAACTGCAACTAACTATCTTACTGAAATGAAAATGCAGAATTGAAATGAAAGCAGGAAAGGACTAATCTATTCTGCTCAAAGGAAATTGCAGGAATGGAATGCTAAGCTACGCTTACAGAATTGAAATGCTAGTCTATGAAAGTAGGAAATGTCTACTTTACTTTTGCGGAAAAGAAATTGCAAAATGGAAATGAAATAAACTACTTAGCAGAAGGTTGTAGGAGAAAATAGAAGAAAAGAAACAATCACCAATACTCTGACGCTTCCCTGGCAATGGAGCCAAAAAGATGGTGGGCTCCAGTATTCCAACAATAATGCTACAACTCCTGGGAATCCCTTCTTTACTTTTATCAACCCAGTAGTTTGTAGCAAACTTAGAAGCGACGGTGCTGTATGCACAAGTACTAGCTCTTGCCGCAGCTGTCACTTGGTCAGCTGGCACAAGTCCGCTAGGGGCTTTAGCCAACTTCTATGAGCTCTTAGAAGAAGCTGTTAAGTGATGGATGAAAGCTAACTCAAAGGAAGTTATTCTACTTGCGAAAAGAGATTGACAAACTGAAGGAAAGCGCAAACCCTAGCAAAACCTAATTCTACCAGCTAGTCCTACTGATGCAAAGATGAGAGTGCAAACTACTGAAAGAGATTCCATTACTTCTATGAGGGGAAAATGCATGTGTTTACGCTACCTTTATCCTAAGAAAACATATTTTTGTATCTTTGATTAAGTTGTCAATTTTCTCATGCATATGCTTGAACTATGCTTTACTGTGCAGGGGTGGATCAAGGAAGAGGAATGCTTGGGAAAGGTTGGAAAGGTGCAGAGAGGGTCTAAGGAGTCCCTAACACTCTTCTAGAGAGTTTCACAAAGTTTGGCTATCAGGAAACCTCATTTGTGAGCTTCTATAGGAAGTCTGCAGGGGTTCTACAAGATTCTGCAGGGGTTCTACAGGATGTTTCAGAATTTCTACAGGATGTTTGGAAATCGGTTTCTAGGGGATGGATGAGTGAGGGAAGGTGCATGGATGGATCTGGAGGTAGGATAGGGGTCTAAAAATGGCCTAAGGACTGGTGGATGGAGTGGTGAAGAGGTGTAGAAGGCTGACTTGGCTTGAAGAAGGCTAAGGCAATGATGAGTAAGGAGGTAAGGTTACGTGGACAAAAAGGATAGATGTGAAATGAGAAACTTAGCTAAGAGACAGAACAGGTGGCTCAGATGATACTTTGGGTGGATGAAATAATGGAGAAGATGCCCTGCACGGTGCACCTTGATCAAATCAACAAAGGCTTGCACATGATCAAATCTTGAACTAGTCTAGTCTAACCATCAACAACATAAATGAACAGAAACTTTATTTGGGAAGAAAACCTTGTACATCATCTATGCAAAGAAACATTTCAGATGTCCAAACCCATGACTAATCTCTGCTAATAAAAAAACAGCACACTAAGGATTGCATAGTCAAGCAAACTAGTGTTTTTGTGAGGAAGCACTGTTTCCTCAATTTCAGCCCCAAATCCAATAAGGATGAGGTGAAACCAGGAGTGTGGTTGTCCCTTTTCTTGGAAGTTTTTCTGTTATTATCTACTAAAGCACCTAAAGCAATGTCATTCATAAACAGTAAACTATTCCAGCAACATAACAAAATCTACAAAACAGAAATATGTTCAAATGCAGAAAGGAAAACAGTGATACATAAAGGAAAAGTAACAATACAGAAAGGAGGCCCTAGGCTCTCAGGTTGGGCCCAACCCTGAGAGCTATGGCTCCTATGAAAAACTCAGATTTGATAGGAAACCAAACTGCTACTCATTATCCAAAAATAATCATAAGAGTTATGCCAAAAATGGCTACAAAAGAACAAAATAGAACTGGCAGCACTGAGGTGCAAAATACACAATAGTTCCAAAAGTCTTTTTACGAAGCCTGAGGCCTCAACATTTATACATCACGAGGGACCTAGCTAGCCTCCTTAATTTGTGGAACTCAGCTGTCAAACTGTGAGTTAAATAGTCCCTTCTAAATCCTGCTTGGCTGCCTTCTAGATTCGGTTTGGTGATCTTTGGAGCTCGGAGTTGGGGGTGAAGATCCCAAGGAAGGGTTATTTAATGCCATAGGAAACCCCCCTTCGAATCCTCACCTCAGGCTTGGTTGTCTTATAGCTCATGATTGCTTTGACTTTGCTCCAATATGTGTCAAAAAAGCCTGAAATAAGCACGTGTTAACCACCTAGGAAAAGTGACTTCCCTTATTCGTACAAATGACATAAACATACTGAAAATAATGCATAAACTATAGAAAATGAAGGATTTGAACAAGGACTGAACAAGGATAATTAGGCAAAATGAGCCCAAAAATTTACCAATTTTAGGGCTTATCATCACCCCCTGCTAAAAGGGTTGTTCATCCTCTGAGCAACTAGTCTAGCTCCTCGTCTTTCATTGCTTTAATGGCCACTCTCACATTCCAGGCTTCTGAAGTAGTGTCCTCCAAACTGTCATGGAATTCGACCTTCCTCTCCACCTCTTCCCACTGCTTATGCTCCTCCTCTTCTGCGCCTCCCTCTAACAATCCTAAAAGCAAGCGTGGACCTAGCTTGAGGCCTATCCAATTGGCTTGGAGGTTCTGCATAGACTTCTTGTAGAGGGGTACCCATGCCAAAGCCTCCCTCATCCAAGTTGGAGTGTGATATTCTCAAATTTTGAGGTTGTGGGACAATGTGTTCCAACTATGGGTGTAAGCATGAACACAATTGTCCCCTAGTAATCGCTCCATATCCTCGAAGTGTGATATGGCCTGGGCCTAATGATCCATGTACTCTAATAAACCCCGAGAGTTGGTTGCTAGGTGCTCGTGAGCAGATATCATTGTTGTGGGGTCCCTTGGCTCTGCTCTAATCAGCAGTGGTTCATGTAAATCCCGGTCCATGACATTCCTCACCTCAGTTTCTCTCTTCTCTTCATGGTTTAACCATGAGGTCATTGCCATCAGCTGCATGTCCCCTACTACTGTGTTGGGGTCCCATGAAGTGATGTTTGGAAGGGCCAAATTATGGAGGTAAAACTTTGAAAGCTTGGCCTTATCTTCCGATGAACTGGTGTTACATAAATCTATGAACTGCTGGGGGTTTTGGACGTGAGAGATGCCCCTATGTGCCAACGTGTTGATTTGGAACTGCAGCCACTGGTCCCTTAGGTACAGGCCATAAGATTTTGCCAGCTACCTACATTGCAGTGCTTCCATTGCCCAACTGGCCATGCAGGCCAATTGCGCCTCCTTTTCTTGCACCTGCTGCCTTAGGGATTGTACCTCCATATTTGCCTGTAGTCCCCTTTCCTGTAGCTGCTGGTTAAATTCCTCGAGATTAGCTTGCATCTCTTCTTTTCCTTGAGGCTCTGCTGAGGGATCCTTGGCTGTCGTGTCCTTTTCTTTCCTCTGTCCCTGCAGCTGGAGCTATTGTCTGAGCAGGTCATTCTCTTCTCTTAACTTGGCTTGCTGGGATCTTTCCACATGCCTTACTCTTACCAACTCCCTTTGTTCTTCCTTGAGCCTTTCCTCTAGAGGTCCTATATCTGCTACCCCCTTAGATTTAGCGATCCTCATCCACATGTGGGTTCGTACTCATTCTTCCTCTAGTGCTAAAAGCAATGGCACTATGAACTTTTGGGGAAAATTTCTGCCGGCCTCCAAAAAGTTATAATAAGAGCCCAAGTTGGGCTAGGGGCTTGATTCCATGATAACATCAGCTTTCTCCTCCTTTGGTGGTGACTTGGCTGCTCCCTCCTCCTCTTGTGGTGATTCGGCTGCTCCCTCCTCCATCTGCTCAACTTCCTTCAGCCTAGCCAAAGTTTCCTGTAGAATAGCCTCAACATCCTGTAGAGAGGCTTATGAGCTTAATTTTTCCATTCTGTCCCACCATGAGGATGTTTCTGGGCTCCCCCACTCATAAGTAATGGATGCTTTGGGGGGGAATTTATCCCTTGGTGTGGTATGGGTATCCACGATAGTGATCGGTTCTTTTGATGGAGGCTGGGGTCTGCCAGTCTTAATCCTTACACTCCTTCTCACTTTGAAATACGGAGGATTCTCCCTCTTTGTTTTTCTTTTGGCTTGGGAGAGGTACTTAGGGTGGCCAGTGTAGCTGTTGCCTCCCTAGCTAGGATTTCGGCAGACTTCTCCTTCTATTGTCCTCGTTTCGGACTTCCTGTAAAAAGTCCCGTAGTGGTTGCTTTCTGGCTTCCTGTAGAAGTTGTTTCCAACTTTCCTATAGAAATACTCTACTGATTTCCTATAGAAGCTGAGGGCACTATTTTAGCCTGCTTGGCCGAGGGGAATTTTTCGTTTATCTTGGCTAAGGTTGCCTTAGGGGTGCCCTTACTGTCTTGGACTTTCTCAGTCTGTTCTGCCCTGCTCTGTAGTCGTTTCTCCCTAGGTGTTGGTGCAATTCCATCATCCCCTGTTTTGGTAGCTTGCCCTATTGCTGGTGTTCCTTTTTTTTCCTTCTTTAGTGTTTTCCCAGGGGTGTCTTGTTTTTTAACTTTTTTCTCGGCCTTAGTAGGCTCCTTCTCCTCACTGATAGAAGAAGTGAGCTCCTCGGCTAAGACTCGGATGTCATCATCCTTCGACATATCCCGGAAAATTTCTCTGGAGAGAGGGACAATGAAAGTGTGGAGTGCATCTTCCACGAGGAGCTTAATAAGCCCATGATGAGCTAGCTGGTCTGGTGTCCCCTCTCTAAGTTTGGTGGCACATTTAGTCATGGATTGCGGGAGGAAATAAGGAATTCTCATTTTTTTGCTATGAGGGTAGGTCCATGTGGTGTCTGAGTTCTGTGAGCAGCCGAAAATGATAACCATATATGATGCTAAATCGCCCCTCACACGTAATATACTTCATAATTTGGAGGATGACTTCACTCCAAAATGGCTGTAGGCTAGTCCTTCGAACTCCGTTCTTATCTTCTGAGAATTGTTCTTCTGGCAAGAAGAATTATTTCTTAGCCTTCTGACCCAACTTCCTCTCCTCCTTATCCCAAGGCACCCCCATTGGAAGATCAGTTACCCTGATGATGAGATATGGGGTGAGTCTGAGGGTCAGTCCTCTGAAATTTACAACGGCCAATGTTTTTCACTTCGGCTTTAGGGACCGAAGGAATTCTTCAGCAATTTCATCGTCGTGACCTTGGAGCTTGTCACAAAATGACATCCATTGTGCACGGGAAAACAAGTCCACCACCTCAGGGGTTTCCCGTAATTTCTTTGAGTCTGAAGGTTCTTTTTGAATGAACCCACCCGACATGGTAAAACTTTGTGTTTGCTCGCGTTTTCATGCAGATTGGGAATTCTGGGTGGATTCCCTCCTCAGAGCGTATATTATATATATATATTATATATATATTATATATATATATATATCTTTTGGTCGATTACCCTGAGGCTAAATTTTCCTGCTCGTATATACAGAAGGAGAATTTCGGGATTTTTCACACGGAGTGTAGAGCTACGTCTCCGTTATACACACAACCGCATAAAATTTACAATTATAACAGTGTTTTGACAGTGTATCAATCTCTACAGGAGGGAGTTTTCATTCACGCGTGGAGGAAATGTCTCATGCAGATTACTAAGACGATTTCGGCAGTGACATATAAAAAAATTCAGACAGAATTGCATTCAAATTTCTCTACCCCCTTCACTACATCGAATTCACCACCTTTGGAATTTTTTTTTGCATGGGGAGGTTGAATTCTGCCTACCTCACTGAAATTCGCCACCCTCGACGTGAACAGTCCGCACTGCTTCGGATGCCGTGTTTCCTGTAGCACAGCTTCCTGTAGAAGTTGTTCTTGGCTTCTGGAGGAGGTTACGGTAGTGTAGGACCAGTCTGAGCGGTAACAGGATGTTTTCACAGGTCGAAAACTCGGGCTAACCACTTGCAGAGGAGGAGGACGCACATTCAGCTGGAAAATGGGTGTGATCATAAATGTCAGTAGTGCATCATAAGTATCAACCGACTGATTTCAAATTGTTGTGGAATGCATGATGTGGGGCTGAGCTGTCCCCACTGATCCATTGGCCGACGTCATTGCAATCATTACCCAGCGTGCCCCTAATCGCCAAATTCTTTCCTCTGCATTTACTACCGCCATTCTTGTCATACCTCCACTTCTCCCCGACTGGACACTTCCCACGTGCCAATTATCCAGCCTTTCATCACAACCAATCCAGTTCGGATCCTACGAGGCCGCTTGAATGGCTGTGGTGGCCAGTTGAGTGGCAACCAGCCTTGTTCAATCCATCCATTCTCACAGTCATGCATATTCAGAGTATATCTTATGCAATTGGATGAAATAAGGTTAGGCACTTACCTGTGCGGCCGTGGATGTGGTTTTTTCCAGGTTTCAAGACGACGAATGCTGGATCTGCGTGCTGCTATATCGTGTTCAAGTGCTGGAGCTTCCCTGCATTGGCTACTGCTGGATGTGAGTCTCGGAGACCTGTTCCTCTGGTGGCGAATACGGCATGCACCGGTTCTGCGAGCTGCTAGTGTCTTCGTGGTAGGTACTCCAGCTAGATCAGTTGCTACAGGATTCCTGTAGGAAATCTTGTAGTCGTTTCTCCTCCTGGGGTGCATGCTGACATAATTCGAGTCACGTTTCATAGGTGAAAGGTCTTGAGGTTTCTAAAATAGGTGAGTGCTCGAGCCTAAGAACACCTTATTTTTGAGATTAAAAAAACAATTTTCCTTATATGAAAAACATAGTTCTATTTGCATGTGCAGGTATGCTTGCTCAGATTGGAGTGATGGCGGTGAAAAGAGGTGAAGCAAGTGGAGGATGGAAGAAAAGGGTGGTTGCATGCCTCCTTAGCCAACTTCAAGCTCCAAATCCTTCCCTGTAGTCGATTCTAGCCCATCCAAAAGTTCTACAGGAAGTTTCCTTTAGAAATACAGAACTTCATGTAGAAAGTCCTGTAGCTTCCTGTAGAAGGCTGAACCATGATCTAATTGTGCCCAAACTTTGGAAAAAATGAGTGTTCATGCCGAGTGTGCATGTGAGGCTGTCTAGTAGCTTGATAGGGACCCTTGTCCTTGAGTTGAGAGTCCTCCTTTGGTGCACTGTATACCTGCAACCTACAACACTTTCAGAGATCAGCCTGTTTTTTCCCTTTTTTTCTTTTTCCTTTTTGTTTCTCTTTTCTTTTTCTTTTTTTTTTCTTTTTTCTCTTCTCTTTTTTTTTTTTAAGAGACAACAGGGGCGCCTCAATGAGGTTTTCACCCCTACCACCTGCCTTGGGTGCCTTAAAAAGTTTTTAACCCAAGGATCTTTTTATTCCCATTCTTTTTTCAGAGAGACAACAGGAGCGCCTCAATGAGGTTTTCACTCCTACCATCTGCCTTGGGCGCCTCAGAAAGGTTTTCACCCAAGGAATTTTTTTTTTTTTTGAATATAAAATGATGCTTAGGATGTGCCCAAAACAGAGGAAGAACCCTTCTCTATGACCATCACTAGTTTTTCCATAGTTTTGACGAACTATTGCCTCAAAAGAGGTTTCCTGTAGATTTTTAGTCGATGCCCATTGACAAGCATGGGGATGGCTTCTTCATCAATAGTCCGGATAAGGATGGAACCATTTTCATTACACTTTTCCACTACATATGGTCCTAGCCACTTCGTTCTCAGCTTCCCTTTGAAATCCTTATGTCTGGAATCATACAGCAGCACCCAATCTCCCAGGTGGAATTGTTTGTCATTGAGGTGTCGGTGATGCCACACCTTCCTCTGAAGTTGAGTCACTTCTGAGTGGAGGAGGGCCTACATTTGAAGTTCGTATAACCCATTCAGCTGCATTAACCTTTCTTGTTGAGCATGGCTGAGATCTAGGTCCAGCTGAGCTGCCATCCTCAATGTGTTGTATTCAAACTCGATTGACAACAAAGCTCTCTTCCCATAGACCAGCTCATAGGGTGTGAAACTGGTGGTGGTCTTCCAAGTGGTTTTGTAGGCCCAAGTGGCCTCAACCAGGCGATCTTCCCAATCCCTTCTACTACTGCTCACCACCTTATTCAAGATCCCCTCTAATGCTCTATTGGTGACTTCCACTTGCCCATTCACTTGAGGATGATATGGGGTGGAATTCCTATGCTTGATTTTGTGATGAGCAAGAAAGTATTCAATCAAATTGGAGGTGAATTGGCTTCCTTGATCGGTGACTAACTCTCTTCAGTAGACAAATTTGTAGAAAATGTTTTCTCTTAAGAACTCGGCCACCTTTTCTTCTATTGCTCCTTTGATTGCCTTGGTTTCTGCCCACTTTGTCAGATAATCTGTGCACACAATGATGTAAGACTTTTGCCTTGAAGGAGGGTTGATAGGACCCACAAAGTCCACACCCCACTTCTCAAATGGCTCAAGATTCACTTGAGGTTGGAGAGGCATTTCGTCCCTTGGGGTTGGTCTCCCCATCCTTTGGCATCGGTCACATTGGCTGATATATCTTCTGACATCTTGTTGTGGGCCAATAGTAGCCTACCTGTAGAATTTTGAAGGCAGTCCTCTTGGCTGCAAAATTTCCTCCACAAGGCCCATCATGACAAGTTAGAACAATGTCAAAGACTTCCTCCTCCCTTACATAACGCCTTAAGATCTTATCAGGGCCAAGTTTGAACAAGTTTCCCCCAATCCAAGTAAATGAGGCACCTTTTCTCATGATTCTGCTCTTCTCCTTTGAGGATAAGTGCGGAGGGAACTGTACGGAGGGAACTGTGCGGAGACCAGATAGTTGGCTATATCAGCAAACCATGGAGAGAGTACTGAGAGAGCAAACCGATGCTCATCTGGCATCTGGTCATCCATTGTTTCTTCTTCACCTACAGTCAAATTCACTCTAGACAAAAAGTCAACAACAACATTTTCTTTACCTAGTTTGTCAACGATGGTCAAATCAAACTGCTGCAACAAAAGTAACCATCTAATAATACGAGCATTTACATCAGGCTTATTCATTAAATATCTGATTGTAGCATGGTCAGCATGTACAAATGTTTGATAGCCAGTGATATAGTGTCGGAACTTGTTTAGGGAATGGACCACAGCCATGAACTCTTTCTCAGTTACCGTATAATTCATTTCCACCTTGGATAAGTTTTTTCTGACGAAGTATATATCATATGGGATTTTTTCTTCAACTTGTCCTAAGGCTGCCCCTATGGCTTTGTTCGAGGCATCAGTGTGGATGTTGAAAGGTAGGGCCCAGTTTGGGCCTCTCATAATTGGAGCAGACACCAACTTATCCTTCAGCTCATGCAGAACCTTCTAGCAGTCATCCGACCATTTAAACTCAACATCTTTTGCTAAGAGGCCAAACAATGGCGAGGCTAGCTTACTAAAGTCTTTAATGAATCTGCGGTAATATCCTGCTAAGCCTAGGAAACTCCCGACATCTCTCACCTTCTGAGGAGGTGGGACCCTTTTGATGATAGCAACCCCTGTAACCCCTGGTGAGAAATGGTATGGCCTAACACGGTCCCTTCAGTCATCAGGAACTCACATTTCTCAGGATTGAGGGATAGGTTCATTTCAATGCACTTGCTCAAAAATTTTCCCAGGTTGGATAAGGCTTCCTGGAAGCTAGACCCGTAAGGAGTAAAGTCATCCATATAGATTTCTACTGAATCATGGACCAACTCGGCAAAGATGCTTAATACAGTCCTCTGGAAGGTGGCAGGGGCATTACATAGCCCAAAGGGAAGGACGCGGTAGGCAAAGGTACCCCATGGACAAGTGAAAGTGGTCTTATCTTGGTCCTCCGGGCTGATTTGGATCTAATTATACCCGTTGAACCCATCTAGGAAGGAGAAAAACCTCTTCCCTGCCACACCATCCAACACTTGATCTATGAAAGGTAAAGGGAAGTGGTCTTTCTTGGTGGCTTTGTTCAATTCTCTATAGTCCACACAGATTCTCCATTTCCCATTTTTCTTGGGCACCAACACTAGAGGGGAAACCCATTCGCTATCCGAGATGGGGTAGATGAATCCTGCATCCAACAATTTTTGCACTTCTTCTTTAACAATGTCCTTGAGGGTTGGATTCATTCTCCTCTGAGGTTGCCTGACTGGTTTACAGTCCTCCTTGATGTAGATATGATGAGTACAGACTGAGGGATGGATTCCCTTCATTTCCTTGTAGCTCCAAGCAAGGCTACATAGCTCCTTTTCCTGAGAGGGAGAGAGAGGAGCTTATCTTCAACATCTTCTCAGGGCCAACCTCCACATTTTTAACTCTAGGGGTGGTCAGATTAGTGGCACCTAAGTCCTCTAAAGCATTGGCTTGGGTGTCTTCCACCAATTATTCGAAGGATAGCACACTAGGGGAAGGATTTTGGATTAAGTTTTCAATCAAATCATCCTCGGTTGGAGGACCTCCCATTCTGGCTTGTACTATGCATAATGGTGCAGAGTAGACCTCATCCTCTTCTTCTTCTTCCAACCAGAGGGGTAAGTCATGTTCTAGTAGAGGTTGGGAAGGAGGGTATAGGACCAGCTGTTTGGACATAGGCCAATTTTTGATGGTCATGCTTCTGGCTCGATAGCTGATGTAAGCATATGTAGTAGCTAGCCAAGGCCTTCCAAAAATAAGGGGATATCCCGTGAGTTTTGCTTAGGCTGGAGGACCAAAAAGTCCGTAGGGTATTCCCAGGAGTCAACAGAGACCAAGACATCCTCCACAATCCCTTCGGGAATCACGGTGGAGCAGTCTGCTAATTGCAGCACTGTCGAGGTCTTCCTTAGGGAACTCTGAAGATTGAGCTTAAGCATGGTCTCCCTGGTCATCACATTGATGGCAGCCCCTAGATCAATCAGAGTGTGGGTTATAATGGTGCCATTGATGTGGACATCAACTACAGGGCTCCCAGGGTCCAAATACTTCGAACAGATTACTTGCCCCAACATGAGATCGGACAGTTGTCCTACGACATCGATGGTCGAGGCATCTTTCCTTCGCCTACCTGGGTGCCTGAAACACTTTTCCTTAATCAATTTATTGTATATCGGTACATCTTTTATGGCCTGGAGAAGTGGAATTTTCACACACAACTGCTTGAGTTCTCCCAGAAGCTCATCCACTTATGGGTTGGGTTGTGTGGTCGCTGTGAGTCACTTAGGAAAGGGTGGAATGGCTTTGGGTTCACTTTCATGTTTCTCTTCCTCCTCTTCTAGGGGAGGAGGTTGGCGTTCTGGAAGGACCTTCCCAGATTGCAGGTTGATCTTCTAGATCTCCACAGCATAGGTAGGGCATGTTGTCTCCCCAGTATATACCTATTGTGCTTGTCTGTTGTTGGGGTTCGGGTTCGGTTGAGCAATCATCTCGGGTTGTCTTGGAGGAGCAGGAGGTAATGGTTGAGGTTGAGTTGGTGGTGGAGGCAAAATAGCGGGAGGAGTGTTGTATTGGGGCCTCCACCCCGGTTGAGGTGCATTCCACTGAGGTTGCGACTGGGCATGAGAGTGAAACGAGTGAGAAGGAAGTTGAGTTTGGTATGGAGATGGATAAGACCACAGAGGAGGTGCGGATCAGGAACGATGAGCAGGGGGACCCCAAGGAGGCATATGAGTAGGTTTTTTGGGGTGGTAATAAGCTTGGGATGACCCTTGCATTCCCTGCTGATAAGGTCTAGGTCCATGAGGCCTCCTTTGGTTGAGTAAGTAGAGAGGTTCAGTAGCCACCTCGGTCCCTAGGTACATGGCTTTAAATCCAGGCAAGGTAGGGCATTGGTTGGTGGGATGGTCTTCCTAACAAATGAAACATACCTCTAGGGAGTGTAATGGGCACTCATTCTTGGGGTGCTTCCTTGTGCATCTAGGACAAAAAATGGCCAAAGCCCTCTCAGCTTCTTCTTTCTTTTGCTGAATTCAGAACGTATCAAGTTGCATGGCAATGGTCTGTCTCATTTCGCTCTTAAGGTCTTCCATCTGGTTAGCAAACTCATGCTTGGAGAAAGAGGTACTAGGTGAGAGATGATTCCCCCTACCTCTCTTTCGGGCTACCCTAGAATGGTTTCTAAACACGGTCTTGATGTCCTCATAAGGTAGTTGGTAGATGTCTCCTCCAGCCAATAGGTTAAGGGTGTCCAGAAGGTCTTCAGGGACTCCTCGGAGCAAAACCAACTTCAGAGATTTTGGGTCAAGTGTGCACTTGGCCCGTTTATAACTGAGTTGGATCCTCTCCTCATAGTCTTCCAAAGATTCATCGTTGTCCATGGTCATCCAAAAGATTTCTCCCTTAGTTTCCTTGGACCTACAGTAGTCTCTGTACTTGGCATTGAAAGCTTGCTGCATCTGAGCCCAAGTGGTGATACTGTTTCCAGGTAACCCCATGAACCAAAATAATGTTGCATCCTTGAGGGTAGAGGGAAAGAGTTTCAGCTTTTTCTCATCCTCAGCATAGTCATAAATTCGACAAAGGACAACAAAATCAAACAGGAAGGTATCAGGGTCCTCAGTAGTCAGACCATGGAAATGAGGTAGCACAGAGGGACTTATGTTTTTCATTTTCATGTCTCCATTGGTCTCTCAAATGGGAAAGGCACCCTCTATTCTCTCATCTTCTCTTCTACTGTTTCGGTTTTCAACCATGGCTTTAGATGGAGTGTTCCCTAACTCTTCTTCTGCTATAGGATCTTCGTATATCTCAGGAGGTTCACCTATGGGTTCTTCTGGCTCACTGTCACCAGAGAAAAGAGAAGGTTGACTCAGTGATGTGGTGGGGGAGTTGGGTAAGAATTTGTTGGTTTTATCTCTGTTCCTACGAGGCATGAAATGGAAAGACTTTTTCTTGCTTTCTTTGTATTTTTTTCTTGTACCTGCAAAACTAAAATAGATTGAACTGCAACTAACTATCTTATTGAAATGAAAATGCAGAATTGAAATGAAAGCAGGACAGGATTATTCTATTTTGCTCAGATGAAATTGCAAGAATGGAATGCTAAGATATGCTTGCAGAATTGAAATGCTAATCTATGAAAGCAGGAAATGTCTACTTTACTTTTGCGGAAAAGAAATTGCAGAATGGAAATGAAATAAACTACTTAGCAGAAGGTTGTAGGAAAAAATAGAAGAAAAGCAACAATCACCAATACTCTGACACTTCCCCAGCAACGGTGCCAAAAAGATGGTGGGCTCCATTATTGCAGCAATAATCCTGCAACTCCTGGGACTCCCTTCTTTACTTTTACCAACCCGGTATTTCGTAACAAACTTGGAAGCGACGGTTCTGTATGCACAAGTACTAGCTCTTGCCGCAACTGTCATTTGGTCAGCTGGCACAAGTCTGCTAGCGGCTTTAGCCAACTTCTATGAGTTCTTAGAAGAAGCTTTTAATTGATGGATGAAAGCTAACTCAAAGGAAGCTAATCTACTTGCGAAAAGGGATTGTCAAACTGAAGGAAAACGCAAACCCTAGCAAATCCTAATTCTACGAGCTAGTCCTACTGATGCAAAGATGAGGTTGCAAATTACTGAAAGAGATGCCATTGCTTCTATGAGGGGAAAATGCATGTGTTTACGCTACCTTTATCCTAAGAAAACATCTTTTTGTATTTTTGATTAAGTTGTCAATTTTCTCATGCATATGCTTGAACTGTGCTTTACTGTGCAGGGGTGGATCAAGGAAGAGGAATGCTTGGAAATGGTTGGAAAGGCTCAGAGAGGGTCTAAGGAGTCCCTAACACTCTTCCCCAGAGTTTCACAAGGTTTGGCTATCAGGGAACCTCACTTGTGAGCTTCTACAGGAAGTCTGCAGGGGTTCTACAGGATGTTTCAGAATTTCTATAGGAAGTTTCAGAATTTCTGCAAGATGTTTGGAAATCAGTTTTTAGGGGATGGATGAGTGAGGGAAGGTGCATGGATGGATCTGGAGGTAGGATAGGGGTCTAAAAATGGCCTAAGGACTGGTGGGTGGATCGATGAAGAGGTGTAGAAGGCTGACTTGGCTTGAAGAAGGCTAAGGCAATGATGGGTAAGGAGGTAAGGTTTCGTGGACAAAAAGGATAGATGGGGAACGAGAAACTTAGCTAAGAGACAAAACAGGTGTCTCAGATGATACTTTGGGTGGATGAATGAATGAAGAAGATTCCCTGCACGGTGTACCTTGATCAAATCAACAAAGGCCTGCAAATGATCAAACCCTAAACTAGTCTAGTCTAACCATCAACAACATAAATGAACAACACTTTATTCGGGAAGAAAACCTTGTACACCATCTATGCAAAGAAACATTTCAGATGTCCAAACCCATGACTAATCTCTGCTACTAAAAACAAGCACACTAAAGATTGCATAATCAAGCAAACTAGTGTTTTTGTGAGGCAACACTGTTTCCTCAATTCCAGCCCCAAATCCAATAAGGGTGAGGTGAAACCAGGAGTGTGGTTGTCCCTTTTCTTGGAGGTTTTGCTGTTATTATCCTACCAAAGCACCTAAAACAATGTCATTTATAAACAGTGATCTATTCCAGCAACATAACGAAATCTACATAACATAAATATGTTCAAATGCATAAAGGAAAACAGTGATACATAAAGGAAAAGTAACAATACAGAAAGGAGGCCCTAGGCTCTCAGGTTGGGCCCAACCCTAAGAGCTATGGCTCCTATGAAAAACTCAGATTTGATAGGAAACCAAACTGCTTCTCATTA
>APFE030754799.1:145866-164762 GCA_000404065.3 Pinus taeda
AGGTGCATGGATGGATCTGGAGGTAGGATAGGGGTCTAAAAATGGCCTAAGGACTGGTGGATGGAGCGGTGAAGAGGTGTAGAAGGCTGACTTGGCTTGAAGAAGGCCAAGGCAATGATGAATAAGGAGGTAAGGTTACGTGGACAAAAAGGATAGATGAGGAATGAGAAACTTAGCTAAGAGATAGAACATGTGACTTAGATGATACTTTGGGTGGATGAAAGAATGGAGAAGATGCCCTGCATGGTGTACCTCGATCAAATCAACAAAGGCTTGCAAATGATCAAATCTTGAACTAGTCTAGTCTAACCATCAACAACATAAATGAACAACAACTTTATTTGGGAAGAAAACCTTGTACATCATCTATGCAAAGAAACATTTCAGATGTCCAAACCCATGACTAATCTTTGCTAATAAAAAAAACAACACACTAAGGATTGCATAGTCAAGCAAACTAGTGTTTTTGTGAGGCAACACTATTTCCTCAATTCCAGCCCCAAATCCAATAAGGATGAGGTGAAACCAGGAGTGTGGTTGTCCCTTTTCTTGGAAGTTTTTCTATTATTATCCTACCAAAGCACCTAAAGCAATGTCATTCTTAAACAGTGATCTATTCCAACAACATAACGAAATCTACATAACAGAAATATGTTCAAATGGATAAAGGAAAACAATGATACGTAAAGGAAAAGTAACAATACAGAAAGGAGGCCCTAGGCTCTCAGGTTAGGCCCAACCCTGAGAGCTATGGCTCCTATGAAAAACTTAGATTTGATAGGAAACCAAACTGTTTCTCATTATCCAAAAATAATCATAAGAGTCATGCCAAAAATGGCTACAAAAGAACAAAATAGAACTGGCAGCACTGAGGTGCAAAATACACAATAGTTTCAAAAGTCTTTCTACAAAGGCTGAGGCCTCAACGTTTATACATCACGAGGGACCTAGCTGGCCTCCTCAATTTTTGGAACTCGGCTGTCAAACTGTGAGTTAAATAGTCCCCTCTAAATTCTGCTTGGCTGCCCTCTACATTCAGTTTGGTGGTCTTTGGAGCTCGGAGTTGGGGGTGAAGATCCCGAGGAAGGGTTATTTAATGCCATAGGCAACCCTCCTTCAAATCCTCACCTCAGGCTTGGCTGTCTTATAGCTCATGATTGCTTTGACTTTGCTCCAATATGTGTCAAAAAACCTGAAATAAGCACGTGTTAACCACCTAGGAAAAGTGACTTCCCATATTTGTACGAATGACATAAACACACTGAAAATAATGCATAAACTATAGAAAATGAAGGATTTGAACAAGGACTGAACAAGGATAATTAGGCCAAATGAGCCCAACAAGTTACCAATTTTGGGGCTCATCAGTTATTCTAGGAAAAATCAATTTGAAAGGACAGTTATCTATGAGGTCAAAGTAAACTTGAATTGACTAGTGTGTGTGTATATATAAATTTCACATCTCATTCATGTCTCCACAATATTTAAACATTTGAGGCTAAAACAAATGAAAATGTAAAAGACTAATAACAAGAATAAATTAACAAATATATATATATATGTGTGTGTGTGTGTGTGTGTGTGTAGGCACTCATACTGGGGGCCTCTTTAGGCACAGGAGAAATGAAAAGCTCAGAGAATGTACTCATTAATCACCAATTATTTTTATAAAGGTACAACCATAAAAGAGAAATGTATTAACTAATAAGTGCATGTGCAGTCAAAAGAAATTCACTTGTATTCAAAAATAATAACAAACTATAGCAGACTAAGAATATGGTTTTCTTCTCAGTGAAACATTTTATAATATCTTAAACTAACTACCCTAGAAAACTAATTATTACAAGCTAGATCTATGAATTGACATCTTAGTTTTTTTATTTCCATTGAAATTCTAATTCACATGATTCATTATCAATGAAGTGAATCATGTGAATAAACTCATCATTGTATTCCATATCTTTCATTCCTTTAATATCACACTCACTTGATACTCTGTTCTGATGCCAAATATTTTGAACACGACATATCATAGTTTGACCAATGGTTTGACTTTGTTGTTGTGATCAAATAGTATTCTTTTATTTGTGCATAAAGGTGAAAATCCATGTAGGCACCATTTGGCATATTCCCATGTGCTTTGGTTGATCATGGGATCTACTCAAACCTTGGATTCAGCTGCAAAATATTAGTGAGGATGTGGAATGTGTCAAATTTTGTAACTCATGCAAATTAAGCCAAATTTACAAAGCAAAACATATAGAATTGAGAGAATACGTGATTTTTATCTTATTGTTTATTTATGTAGCTATGATGGTTTTTTATTTCAAAATAGTAGTGTTGTGATGTGAGGATAAGTGAAAAATGGGTCAAATAGTAGGGTAACAAACTATCGAAAATATGCAATCCTTATGGCCCAACAATGAGCCAACTCCACGTTAAGTGTTGGGTAATTTAATTGATGTTAAATTACTTCATTAAATGTCAACCAAGGTTCATGTACTTATGAAGTGCATGTGCATAATATAAGTTAGGAGTTCTATTTTTGGTTTTCTTTAAATGAAATTGATCTAAATATGACAAATGATAGATTGAATTAAAGTGTTCCCACACACATGTTCTTTCCATTTAGACTATTTCGAAGAAATATGAAATCATAATTTTAATTATTGAACTGAAATTTTAAGCTATGAACTCATAATCACAACTTATTCTAATCTCAGAATGGGAATTCTAACTCTAATTGTTGAAAGGAAATTTTAATTCTAATTGCAAAAATGGAAATTCTGGTTCTACTTGCAGAAATGAAATTCTAATTTTACTTGCAGAAACGAAATTATAATTCTACTTGTAGAAAGGAAATTAATTAAAACTAGACTTCTTCAACAAAATATCAAATTGAATTGTAACTTCAAAGGATTACTAGCGTTCGCAATTGTACTTGAGAATTTCTCTATTTATCATTCATGAAATAACTTAATGGAATTACGGAATAAAAGTTTTGAATGAAATGAATGAGGGAAATTAAATATTTTTGTATTTTTATGAGTGCTTTGTTTGTTGCAAACACGAAAATTAAAATAGGAATTAATAAATGAAATGCATTGATAGTCTATAGTGGAAGAAGGTTATTTATCAAGAAAATTGAAATGAACATAATCAAAAGCTAATCTACTGTTACTAAATCACTTAGCCACACATTGAATTAGAAACAATGTATTTATATTAATCACAGAAGTCTTCAACACAAAGATATCGTAACTATTAACAATGATAACTACCATCTCTAGCCCTGCCTCAGGGATTTTTATACTCCTTTATTAAATAATTGTTTCAAGAGTCCTAAGACGAGAGGTAACTTGACTAATCTAACAGCTAAAAAGTAAAATCAATATGGAATTCGTTCTTCTCATGATTTTCTATTGAAAGAGAAAATCATGATGGATTTGATCGAACACATCAGTTTCAAAGGTTGCTCAATCATCTCCATGCTTGCTTGATCCTGCCATGAACCACCTTCAAAATGTTCTTATCATTCAAGTGTCATAACCAAACTTGAATTCTATTTTGACTTCTAAATCTCTCGAACCATGTAATTTTTTTGAAATCACCAAGACTTGTGGTTATCCATATGATCACCATTTTCCATCTGCTAATACTTTTATTCATCCTTTGGTTCACTAGAACCTATCTAAACATGGAGATAGCTGCAGAATTCTTGTTTAGCTGCAGAATGAATGAGATTCGGCAGTTGTAGGAATGTTTAAATTAAATTTCACAAAGGAACAATAGATCGTAAATCATGGCTGATTAATACCTTTTTAGATGCTTGAGAATTTCTAGGATGACCCTTTTAGCTTATAACTGCAACAATATTATTATGGAAAGGATGAAAAGGAAGGAAAAAGGATTGTAAAGAAGAAGACAATTTCAAACTTCAACATTCCCTCACATTGAAGGTTTTGCATCTCCTCGTGCATCAAAATTTCAAAATTTGTCCAGTCCTTTATTAAATGTACTATTTATGAAGCTTAAGCTAGGACATCAAAAATAGTGCTCCTCTTTATTTTCTTGATACTAAATACTTCCCTTTTTTTCTTCATTATAATTTTTCTTTGTAGCCCTCTAACTTTGTTTTGGAGGAATTTCTTATTTTCTTTGATTTTCTTGTTCCTCTTATAGTAGTGCCACAAATGCAAAAGTATATTGTCATTTTGAGACCTTAATATTTCATTTTGTACCTTTATTGTCTCATGTTCTTGTTTGAGATGTTTATTCAGTACTTCCAACTCATATATGTCTTACTTTAAAAAATCTTCAATTTTGTATTATTTTTCAATAATATTATCTGACAGAGGAATTTCCTCATTAAAAGTATCTTATTGATTTTCAAAAGGAGAATTTACCTTTTGTTGTGCTCTTTTCTCCAAAGGTTGCACATAATCATAAATTTGTTATTGTACTAGATCAATATCTCATGTTTTCCTTATCAGACTCAAAATATGAGGTGGTGTACTGTAATCTTTCTCTTCAATATCAACTACTTCTGGAGACTATACACTTGAGAGTTTAGAAATTTTCTTGCTTATTCTCAATTTTATCCTTGATTCCTCAGTGTTTTGGATGTTTTTCCTCTTCTTTCTTCCCCATTTCTTATCCTCTGGTTCTCCATCTTTTTCTTTCCGTGGGTTGACACTTGAACTGGATTTATTTCTTCTAACATTTTATTTTCCATTTTTTCTTTTAATATTTTCGAAAAAATGAGAAGGGGAAGTGTCATGTTCAGGCATTTCTAATGGGTTTTATAATTTATTTGGTTCATTAAGTGTTGAAGAGCGCTTTTCATCGGGTTTTTTTAAATTTTATTCTTGTTTCCCTTCTTGAGTTTTGACAATGTGGTTACGAACTAGAAAATTATGCCAATTGTCCTTTTTGGCTTCTAGGTATGCTTCTATGACAATTTTAATGAGTTCATGATGATAGAGAGCACTATTGGTGGTGTTTTATTCTCACTACACACTATGGCCATCTTCTTCAGGCTATAGCATAGGAAATATGGAAAATTTATCTCATTCCCATCGATGAAATGCATCAAAAGTTGAACATGGTAAAAGAACATGGTTCCAAACCTCCCTTCATAGGTTAAGAACTTCTAAATGAATAGAAATAAATTCCTCCATTTACCTTTCAATTTTTTTACTAGAATTCCATTTTTTCTAAATCAAAATATCCATACTTGGGTTTCTGGGGAAGTTTGTCAATTCTTTCTCCTTGACTTTCCTATTTTTGAACCAACTTTCTCCGTTTTCAGGAAAATCTGTAGCTTTTTCCACTATGGACACAGTAAGTGTAATATTGATGTCGCCAATTTTTGCCTCTACCCCATCAAAACCCCTTGAAAAACATTTGATGACCTCTATCTCATGCCCATCAAACTTTTCAAAGAACTTGATCCAACCCACCTGCTGCAATTGTTCTCTAACTCATGGAGATGCTTGAAGAAACTTGAATCCACTGGGCTTTGATCGAACAATCACACCCATGGTGGCGAGAAGTCTTAGTCTTGGATTGTCTCTTTTCAAAAAAGGTGATGGTGCTCGTGGGGTATTCAATTCATAATCAGACTAACTTATTTCACATGATTTCCATAATTTAAAGATCCAATTCCATAGGATCATTAAAATTTAGGCTATTTTGAAGAGATTTGATGTGACATGTTGAGGTATTATGATAATATATGGTAATAACGGTTATGATGTAGAATTATAATGTTAGGTAGTGCTATGAGGTCTTTTAATTACTTAAGACTTGTATTATAATCATGCAAAGAATTTAAAATCTAATGTTCCTTAAATAAAAAATAATTCAACACCCTAGATACCCCATCATGTTTGTGATTTCCTATGTTGTGGGTTCTTTATACTTTTTTGAATGTAGACTGATCTAGCTATAGAATTCAAGATTAGCTGTGGAATTGGAGATTGGTTGCAAAATGTCACTGATTCCATGGTTGTTTATTGTTCCTGAGTTTTTTTGTTTATTATAAGAGAATATTTGTTTTTGTTTCTTCTTGGTGAAAATTTAGGAAGGTTGGTCCTTAGAAGTGTTTCTTTGAAATTTGCAAAATTATTAGAAAAAGAGGGATGAAAGGAAATGGGAAAGAGATAGGGGAATTATGAAAATATAAACTACCAAGAACTCTTGGTTTTTAGTTAATATTTTTTGTATAAACATTCCAATAGTGCTGGTTTTCATCTATATATATATTATATATATATATATATATATATAATATATATATATATATATATATAAAGAAAATTATAATTGAGTTGGAAGATGAGGAGAAATATTTGCTTTCTCAACCAACATGAATTCAAAATTATCTTGCAAATACTTTACAAACTCTTCTATAGTTAATGGTTTATGATATAATCAGAATATATGACCATTAACAAGGAAGGTAACTTGTTCATCATCAATATTTTTGATTTTGACTACTCCATTATCAAAGAGAATATCTATCTCATAAGGACCAAGGCAATGATTTTGAAATTTTCCTTGAAAATTCTTGGATTTGGAATAAAAAAGTAGAGCCCAATCACTTGGCTTGAACTTTTTATCCTTGATGAATTTGTCATGCAATATTAATATTTGTTGTTGAACTATGTTGGTTATTTGGATAACATCCTTTTGAATCTCATATAGCTCATTCAATTGTGTTAATATTTGTTTTTGAGTTTTTGTTAGATCAAAGCCCAATTTGGATGTTGTGCTGAAGGTTTCCACTTAAAACTCAATTGGAGGCAAAAAATTATTTCCATAGACAAGCTAATAAGGAGTATTTCTAGTTGCATTTCTCCATGTGGTTTGATATGCCCATAGTTTCTTTGGAAGATTTTCTTCCCAATATTTTCTATGCAAATGCGTGGTCTTGGTTAGAATTGTTTCAATTAACTTATTGGTGGATTCCACTTGTCCATTGGCTTGTGGATGATATGGAGTATACTTTCAATGTTTGATCTTATATTTATAAATTATATTTTGCACCAACTTGGATGTGAATTGAGTACCTTTATCTATTAAAATTTCTCTTGGAACAACAAAACAGGTAAAAATATCCTTAAAAAGGAATGTAACTATAAAATTTTCAGTTTCAAATGGAATTGCTTTAGCTTCTACCCATTTTGTAACATAATTTGTATAAAAAAGTATAGACCTCTTCCTTTTGGATGGAGGATTGATAGGTCCAACCAAATCTAGAGCCCATTTTTCAAAAGGATCTACAACTACCTATGGTTTTATGGGCATTTCGTCTAATGGAATATGATTTCCTATTATTTGACAACTATCACATATTTTGGCATATTCCTTGGCATCCTTGAAAAGTGAAGGCAAATAATATCCCAAAAGAAGGATCTTGTAGGAAGTTCTTTTATTGACAAAATATCCTCCACATGGCTCATCATGACAATATTTCAAGATTTTTGGTACTTCATCTTCTCCAAAACATCTTAGAATGATCAAATCAGGTCTAGTTTTGTATAATTCTCCATCCATCCAAGAATAAGGTGCACTGGATTTGATAACTTTCTTCTTATCTTTGGTTGATAATTTTGGGTGTAACTTTCTTGTAGCCAAGTAATTAGAAATATGTGAAAATTAAGGAGTTTTAGTTGATATTGTAAACAAATATTGATCAAGAAAATTATCCTTTACAGCAACATCATCGTTATTATTCTTCAATCTATAAATAAAATCAACAACTGTGTTTTATTTTCCTTGTCTATCAAGGATAGTAATGTTGAATTTTTGTAATAGTAACAACCATCCTGTAATTCTACCATTAGCAATTGTTTTGTTCATTAGGTATCTAATGGAATAATGGTATGTATGAATGGAAGTTTCATATCTAGTGATATAATGATGAAACTTATTAATGGCATGCACAACATCTAAAAACTCATTTTCCACTACAATATAATTTAACTCTATAGGATTCACATTTTTGCTTATGTAATAAATGGAATAAGGAGATATATATTTATGTCCCAAAACAACTCCTAAATTTGTATCTAAAGCATAAGTTGAGATGTATAATGGAGATACCAATTAGGCCTTCTTAAAATTGGTGCTTTATTGATTTTTTGCTTCAATGTATGAAATACTTTCTGGCAATTGGAATTCCAAACAAATTCACAATATTTTGTAAGAAATTTGAAAAGTGGAGAGCCTATTTTTGTGAAATTTTCTATGAATATTATATAATAACCAGTGAAACCAGAAAAAATCTAACATCTCTTTAACAAGCAAGAATTGAAATTTTAGAAATTACTTCTACCTTAGATGTATCCACTTTAATTCCATCACTTGAAATATGATGAACTAAAATAATCCCTTCATTAAACATCACAAAACACTTCTCATGACTTAATGAAAGATTTACTTCTTGACGCCTAATGAGAAATTTTTATAAATTTTCAAGAGCTTCAAAATTATTTCCATAAACAATAAATTCATCCATATAAAATTCCACACAATCATGAATTAGATCAAAAAATATACACAAAACTTCACTTTCAAATTTTGCAAGTGCATTACATAATCCAAAAGGGAGTACCCTATAGGAATATGTTCCCCATGGACATGTAATTTTTTTTTTTATCTCGATCTTTTAGTGCCAGTTAGATTTGATTATACCCACTAAAACCATCAAGAAATGAAAATTTTTGCTTCCCTACTAAGGTATCTAATACTTGATCTATAAAATGTAGTAGAAAATGATATTTCAAAGTCACATTGTTCAATTTCCTATAATCAATACACACTCTCCATTTTCCATTTTTCTTTGTAACAATCACCAAAGGTGACACCCATTGGCTATCTGATATCAGATAAATGAAATTCGCGTCAAGTAACTTTTGCAACTCCTCATTAAAAATTTCTCTCAAAGTAGGATTCATCCTTCTATGAAGTTGTCTACCTGGTTTGGCATTTTCCTGGATATAAATATGATGCATACAAGTTTTGGAATCAATCCCATCCATATTAGTATACTCCCATGCATAAGCAGAGGAATTATCTTGAATCATTTTTATCAATTTTGTCTTTTGAAATTCTTCCAAGTTATTGCTAATGATTAATGTTTTTCTTGGAAATATTTCTACTAAAGAATTGCCAAACTTTCCCATAGAATGAAAATCCATTTGATGAGATGATAAATATTCAATGTGACATTGTTCTTGAAAACCTTGATATTGTGCATAGTATGAAGAAAAATCATTAGTATTCATTAAATTTGTTAATTGATATTCTTCATCTATTTGTGAAAGAGTAAATAGCGGTTGAATATCATCAAATTATTCATTACCATCTTCTATCTAGACTTCACTTTCTACTTCAGTTATTGTTTTTGCTGATGGATACTATGTGAATTTCTTTGTCGAGTTTCCATCATAAAAATACATATCACTAGATCTACAACTTATGAATGTATCAGTTGTAGCTAGCCAAGTTCTACCAAGGAGAAATGGATGGCCTCCTGAATTATTCTTTGGAGTAAAAACCATAAAATCAATAGGATATTACCAAGAATCTAAAGAAACATATACATCTTCCAATATACCATCAAGTTTGATAACTTATCTATCTTCTAATTGTAATAATGTATGGGTATATTAAATATTGGGAAGATTTAATTGATCCATAGTTTGTTTGCTCATGATATTGATGGTTGACCCTAAATCAATCAAGGTGTTTGGAATTTTGATACCATTGATGTGAATTTTTTACAATAGGGATACCTGGATCTATATATTTTTGAACTGTTGGTTTCTCCATCATAATATCAACAATTTTTCCAACCAATTGGATTTTCTTGACTTCTTTCCTTTTCCTTCTTGGTTTTCTAATACATAGATCCTTAATAGTGTTTACAAATATTTATATTTCCTTTATAGATTGAAGAAAAGGAATATTGATGCAAACATTCTTTAGTTCATCTAGCATATCATATTTAGTTCATCTAACATATCATATTTTGGTAAGATAATATAATTTTCCTTTCTATTCCTTTATCATTTTTTATCCTTTCAGTAAAAGGTGGATCTTGTAAGGAAATAGAAGGTTGTTCTACAAGAGAAATTGTAGGAGCTGGATTTATTTAGTCATCCTTCAAATGTATAGGAACAACTTCCTTTCAAGGAGTCTTTTCTCGATCATGAAGTGCTTCTTTTACAAGAGGTTCACCCTGTTTAGATTTTTGGATGACAATTGGTGGCTACTTCTTTTGAAAAGCCCTACTAGATCTAATTTGAACATCATTTAGACCTAATGGCACTATCATACAAGCTTGAAAATTTTGACCTTCTATATTGTCTACACAACTTGTTGATTTTTATTGTTTGTATTTGGGAGTGGTTGAGCAGGTAGTTCATTGTATTTTTGAGGAAATGCAATGGATGGTAATGAAAGTTGTTGATTTAATGGTTTGGCTTGGAATTGAGGGGATTGTTTTGGTTGAGGAGGATAATATTGAGGTGGAAAAGGGGAATAATATTATTTGAATTGAGGATACGAAGGATTTCTGCCATAAGAATTTTGGCAACTTTCTTCCCAAGATTGATTTTGGGGTTCAGGAGACCAAGGTTGCCAAAGCATAGGTGCAATCCAATTATTTTTTGGTTGTGTATAAGGTTGATATTGAGTATTGATACCTTGAGTCATATTTGGCTATTGATTTTTCCATGGTCTTTTAGCAATAAAGCAGAGTGATTCAGCTTGGCTTGTTATAGCTTCATCCTAAAAGTCAACTTTAAGACCAAGTATTGAGGAACATTCCCTTGTATCATGATTTTAAACACATATGACACAAATTCCTATCCTATCAAAAGGACATTATCTCAGAGAATGCTTCTTCCTACACCTAGGACAGAAAATAGATAATGCAGCATTTTCATCTTTTTTCTTGTTTTGTATTTTAAGTGTATCTAGTTGTTCAATAATATTCTCAAGTATACTTGTTTTAAAATTGTCAAGCAAATTGCATAATTATCCTCTACTTATTGTTCCAGTTCTAGATTTACTAACTCTTGACATGATAGGATCTCTCAGATTATTGCCATATCTAGCCTTACCCCTTGACATGTGTTTACACAAATCACAGATTTCACCAAATGAAAGTTGAAAGACATCTCCTTTGCCCATTAATTTTAGAAGGTCAATCCACTCATCTCTTATAGATTTTAGCAAAATAGCTTTCAATGTTTCTTCATCTAATTCATGCATCCTAGCCCTTTTAACATTATAGGAAGATATTTTGACTAATTCTTCATGGCTTTCATTCCTTTTTTGCATCATCTTAATGAATTCATCCTTAGGGTTATGGGGCATGCAATAATATTTATATTTTTCTAGGAATGCTCCTTTTATTTCTTCCCATGTTCTAATACTATGTGTCCCTAGTCCCATAAACCATTTAAGTGCTGCATCTTTTAGATTAGCTGGAAATAATTTCAATTTTTTAGTATCAGGTAAATAATCACAGGGTTTACATAATAATTAAAAATAAAAAATAAATGATTTTGGATCCTCAAATATTAAGCCATGAAAATTGGGAAGAACAGAAGGTGAGATATTTTTAATTGAGGTTGTGGTATCTTCATCAAATATAGGAAATCCATAAGGATCAAGTTCTCCCCTATCTCCTATAACACCTCATCCTCCACCTCCTCTTATATTTACTCTTCTACCTTTTCCACCTCCAATCCTAAGTTTACCTTCTACATTGTGTACTTCTCCTTCTCCTTCCCCTACCATTGTAGATTCTTGAGAGCTGATATAAGGTTTAATGATAGGATTATCTAGGTCTTCCTTTGTTTCCTCTACTAATGACATTTTAGAATAAAATTCCTCTTCTTCACTAGGTACATCTAGCTCTTGTCCTAAGATTTGTTCTCTTCTTGAAGAGAAAAATATTTCTCCTTTTGTTGGAGATGTTGGTTCTTTAACTACAGCTTCAGTGGAAGAAGTTGGTGAATATCTAGGTTGGATTTTAGATCTATGCACCTCAAGAAGTCTATGTCTACCAACTATGGATGGAATGCGAGTATTTATGAATGGTGTAGCAGTACATGGTCTAGAGGGAGTGAATGGTGATGTAGGAATTGAACTTTATCCTCTACTTATATTTACAAATATTCCCTTAGAATCCCTTTCTCTATTCATGCATTCTAAATGATTTTTATCATTCTTTAATTATGCATATACAGAATTGATTTTTTACGTCCGGTCCCATGTCGAGCAGACCTCGTCCTTGCGAGAAATAATTATTAATAAAGGAGGGACTTATATCACCAAAAACAGAGACTAAAGCTAGTGTCAGATTCAAAGATAGTGTTAAATATTACATATTAAATTATTATACTCCTGAATATTAGACCAAAGATATAGATATCTTGGCAGCATTCTGAGTAACTCCTCAACCCAAGGTGCCACCTGAAGAAGCAGGAGCAGCTGTAGCTGTTGAATATTCCACTGATACATGGACCACTTTTTGGAGTAATGGAATTATGATTCTTGATTGTTACAAGGGGTGATGATATGACATTGAGCCCATTCCTTGAGAGGATAATCAATTTTATTGCCTATGTAGCTTTACCCCTTAGACTTTTTCGGAAGAGGTTTCTTTACTAAGTTGTCACTTCCATTGTAGGTAATGTATTTGGTTTTCAGCCCTATGGGATCTACATTGGAAGATTTGCGGATTCCCCCTGCTTATTCCAAAACTTTCCAGGGTCCGGTGCCAAAATGTTGGGTAATTTAACTCATGTTAAATTACTTCATTAATTGCCAACCAAGGTTCATGTACTTATGAAGTGAATGTGCATAATATATGTTAAGAGTTTTCTTTTTGGTTTTTTTTTTAATATTAAATTGATCTAAATATGAATGAATATTAGATTGAATCAAAGTGTTCTCACACACATATTATTTCCATTAAAACTACTTCAAAGCAAAATGAAATCAGATGTTTAATTACTGAACTTAAATTTTAATCTATGAATTGAGAATCACAACTTATTCTAATATCAAAATGGAAATTCTAACTCCAATTGTAGAAAGGAATTTTTTTCTACTTGAAAAAATGGAAATTATAACTCTACTTACGAAAAGGAAATTTTAATTCTACTTGCAAAAAGGAAATTCTAATTCTACTTGCAGAAACAAAATAAATCAAAACTAGACTTCTTCAACAAAATATTGAATTGAATTGTAACTTCAAAGGGTTACTAGTGTGCACAATTGTACTTCAAAAACTCTCTATTTATCATTAATTAAATATTTTAATTGAATTATTGAAGGAAAGCGTTGAATGAAATGAATTAGGTAAATCAATTTTTTATTTTATTTTTATGAGTGCTTTGTTTGTTGCAAACAAGAAAATTAAACTAGGAATTGATCAATAGAATTTGCTGATAGACTACAATTAAAGAAGGCTATTTATCAAGTGAATTCCAATTAACATAATGAAAAGCTAATCCACTCTTATATCTCTCCAAGCGGGCCTCCTGTTGAGTGCAAGTATGCAATTAGATACTAAATCACTTAGCCACGCATTGGTTCAAAAACAATGTATTTATATTAATTGCAGAAATATTCAACACAAAGGGATTGCAACAATTAACAATGATAACTACCATCTATAGCCTCACCTTAGGAATTTTTATACTCCTTTATTAATTAATTATTTCAAGAGTCCTAAGCCGAGAGGTAACTTGACTAATCTAATGGCTAAGAATTAAAATCAAAATGAAAGTCATTATTCTCATGATTTTTTACTGAAAGAGAAAATCATGAGGGATTTGATTTAACACATTAGCTTCAAAGGTTGCTCAATCATTTCCATGCTCACTTGGTCCTGCCATGAAAAACCTTCAAAATTTGCTTATCATTGGAGTGTCATAAGTAGACTTTACTTTTGGGTTGACTTCCAAATCTCTTGAACCATGTAATTTTCCAGATTATCAAGACATGTGGATATTCATATGTTGAACATTTTCCATCTATTGCTACCTTTTATTCATTCTCTGGTACACTAGAACTTTTCTAACCATGGAGATAGCTACAAAATTCTTGGTTAGTTGCAAAATGAATGAGATTTAGTAGTTGTGGGAATGTTTAAATTAAATTTCACAAAGAAACAATAGACCATAAATCATGGATGATTAATACCTTTTTAGATGCTTGAGGATATCTAAGATGACCCTTTTAGCTTGGAACTACAACAAAAATATTATGGAAAATGATGAAAAGAAGCAAAAGGATAATAAAAAATAGGACAATTCCAGTCTTCAATTTTAAGCACATTTTGAATCACACGTCTCGCTCATATTAGATTGTAGAATACACCTCTTAACACAATCATTTAAAGGATTAGTGGATAAGATAAACTAGTTATCAAATTATTAAGAAGGAATATAAAGTTTCTTTTCAATAGATAACCTCATTTTTCAAGTGAGAAATATATAGTAAAATATTATTTTGATACAATGAATTCAAAAATTTAAAGGAAAAAATCAAAATAAAAAACACTACATGTAGAAATTGCTTAACAAATATAACCTAATTTTTTTGTGAAATTGATGTAAGTTTGAATATTAAACAAATCACTAAGGACATAAGATTATCAAACTCTCATGAGTTTATGTTATCATTATTTTAATCTTTTTATTGAGCTTAATATAATATGTAACAAGAGTCAGTTGGTGTCAATGTCACTGAATGTCACTGTGCGGCTTTTGTTATAATAAGATTAATAAAAAGATAAAACAATTAATATCATATGCTAGAAGAAAATATATAAAGTAAGAAATTTAGTTAATTAAATACAAATAGTGATATAAGAGCGACTACTATGGTAAATGTTGAAAAGAGGCAAAAAAACAATGCTTATGATGAAATTTGTAGTCGCTTGAAAGCAATTGGTTATACATAAATATATTTAATATAAATATTATTTTAAAAATAATAAAAATTTATTATTTTAAAATATTAAAAATATATAAGAATTACAAATAGAGTTTAAATTCATTTTATTTCAATTTTATGAAAAAACTGATGTTTTAAATTACAAATTTATTTTTTTTAGAATTAACCGAATCATTTCAAAATTTCAATGGAAATTAAAGTATTTTGAAATTTAAATATACATGTTATATTTTATAAGTTTTTTTAATTATAAATATTTAAAAAGTCCACTTCAATTCTTATCAATTTTAGTTTTTTTTAAATCATAAATATTTAAAAAAACTTCAACTTCAATCCTTTTCCAAAAAATTTAATTCGATTAAAATATATATTTTATCAATATAACTTTCTCTGTCTAAACAAATTTTAAAATTAAATTAATTTCCATTTCATTTATCATTGAAACTCTACATTTATATATATAATAAATTGGTGATAATATTACAAACAGATTCTAGAATTAAACTTTCAACATTATGAAAAGGCCATACATCCAAAAGAAACATATTCATACTTTAAACGATATTAACAATGTAAGACGGTTATATACCCATACAAAACATATTTACATTCCAACCAGAAATAATGCAATTTCAATGTTTCTGAAAGGTACATGAACTAATATCAATAACAAGTAATTTTATCGCAAAACAATGGAAAGACTACTTTCATATGTTCAAAAATATGGAATACAATTATATGGAACAATTCTTCTATCACGAATTTTAAAGTCTTACTATGGTAACCACGAAAGTGAAGTAGCTTACACCAATCATGTGATGACCTATACTAAAAGAAATATTCCGAGCCAAATGAAAATGAATGATATTCAAGTACATCCTTCATGGTATTTATCTCCATCAATTACATTGTGTCCCAACAAAATCTAACTAATTTATTCAAATATTTAAAACTGACTTCCACCTAAGAAATGGCATCGTGCAAAGATCGGATATGATCATAAAAAATGGTAGTTTTATTGTCACAAAAAAGGCAGATTATATGTTGGGCGCCTTCAGAACATCCTCATTGTACCTGCAAAATACTCTAATGCATGCCTACCTATCCTGATTTGATGCATGTTGTGTAATAAATTATTAACCTTTGTTCCCCATCAAACAGTTTTCTCCTTTTAAGTGTTATCCTACCATGACCAAGGTTCAGACGTCTGCAAGTACAATAATTTGAGTGACCTCCATGGCTTATCCGCCAAAAGGAAGGAATGAAGTCACTCAACATTGTTAGAAAGAAGTCATTTGATTGTGTTCATGCAAGATTTGTAGACACAAATGACAAATGAATCCAATTTGTGCCTTCTTCCACTTTCAACAATGCAAAACTAGTGTTAATCTCTTTTACCTCTACAAAAATCTTTGCAAACACTCTTAATAACTTGTGGCATTAGTTTCCTCCAATTGTTTCTCATGCAAATTCTCTAATTGTGCAGTTATAGGCTCTAGGTTTGCCTTTAGAAAGAGCTCCAGAATGCATCTCCTACAATTACACTTAAAACCCAAAATTTTGCATAGGGATCAGTGCTACAACACTGGCATGAGTATATCAAAATAGGAAACAATAATATTCATCCTTGCTTGATGGGCTTGGAGGTTATGTTGCATATGACACTTTTGTTTCAATTAAACACTTTTCTATTTTTTGTGTCTCATACAGAAGGACATGGTGATAGTAGATAAGGCACTTAGTTGACATCCATCCTCGAGAATTGGAGGAGAATTGGAGTGGTAATTAGGCGGAAAACTGACGTCAACCATTATAAAACAATAAAAAGAAGAGGTAAACTTTGTAAATAGAAAATAATCGATATAGACTAAACTAATAAAAAAAAGGATCATAGTTGTCACTAGTCACTCACATAATAATATTGAATATTTAATTATAATTTTTAATCTTTTAGAATAATGTGATTTATGAGATTGCTAATATATGGAAAATGAAATATAAGAATACTTTTCATGGTTAGAGATTAATCATGTCTGGTTAGAAAAAAAATCTATTTTTATCATACACTAAAAATAAAGACTTATAAATTAACACTAAAATATATTTCATCATACACTACACAATCACAAATGCTACCATATTGCAATACTATGTTTGGTCCTTGTAATACTAGTGTAGCCCCCATATTGTTTGTATTAGTGTAGCCTCTTTATCAGGAAAAATTTTAAGAACCACCCTAAATTTATATGTATAATAAATGGGTGAATCCCCATGATACATAGGAAAAATGGGAGGAAATTTTATTGATAATATAATATGTATATATAATTTTTTTGGAGATTCTCTCACCAGATTATATTATCTTGTAAAGTCATGGCGAATCTATCACTGAATTATAAAGTCTTGTAAGATCTTGGCAGATCTTTCACTGAATAATAAAAAGTGAAGTCTTGGTGAATGTTTTGTTAAAGTATAAAACCATATATGATAATAGGAAAACATATTCATTAAATTGTAATCTACTAACATACATGTTTGGAAAAAAGAAACATAATTTCCTCTTCCTACAAATAATGTTGCAAGTTTCAGTGGCCATGTTTGTCAACGCTCTCACTATACACTCTTTCATATCCTTCTATTAGTTTTGATAATATTCCACAACAAAGTTCTTGTAGGTGTTGATCTTGACCACCAGTTCTGTCAAGGTAGGAGAGATTAATCTTTTTGCTACCACTTTTGTCAAGCTATCGAATTTCTCTCTTATTCCATAGATTCCAACTATGAGATAAAAAAACACATATTTTGTACCACTTTTGTCAAGCTATCAAATTGCTTTCTTATTCCATAGACTCCAACTGCGAGATTAAAAAAAAAAAAAAACACATTTTGTTTACCCTAACACGCCAACAAGTAGCAAGCCCCAACTATATTAATATAAGAAAGTAGTAGGTTATCACAAATATGAAGGGGATCTATGGAAAAGAAGTGCCAATTGTCAGGGAAGCCTTCCAATAATATGATTAATATATACAATATAATTTAATATTATTTTAATTGGAAATATTCAATTAAATAATAAAATTTAATTATTTCTCTCCCAATCTAATTGCTTATTAGCATAATTCACTACCTTCATACGTCTTGCATTTTTTAACAACTTTGTAAGATGTGGATTAATTTCCTTTTTGGTGCACAATCTCTGCCTTTTAGGATAATATGGTGCAGTGGCCCAACCTCTACAGATCATTACGACAAACTAAGAATAGAGAAGATGAATGGTTGTACAAACCACATATTTTTCAAGCACTAACCCAACCCCTACAGATCATTACGACAAATTAAGAATAACAGAGAAGATGAAAAGTTGTACAAGCCAACATATTTTTCAAAAAACTAATCCAACATCAGTACCTTAACTTTTTCATGAGGATATCATATTGAGAACGTATGAAAAATGGTGGGAAATCTAGGTAGGTTATCTCTCTTCAGTGTGGGTGATGCAGAAAGAGTGATAAGATTTCACTGTTTTGAATTTTTTTTTGTTAAATCAAAAAAACCAATATTAATGGAGATATTGGTATTTTTTACTAAATTTTGTGAAGTGACTAAATATAGCTTTAACCATTCACCTTAAGATGTTTTTTATAATATAATTTCCTAAGTCTATTTAATGTCTTCATTACCATAAAAACCAACCCATATCCATGTTAACTCCACTTCTACCACTCTTGGAGGGATGAAATCAATTATCCCTCTCAGCACTTGGTAGACTCGAAATTAAGATGGATCTAAGCTAATACAATTTCCCCCTTAAATAGTCTATGCTCACATGAATACCATGATATTACCATGGGGTATCATAAACCTGGAGCTTAAAAACTACTATTAGTAATTTATAAAAATTAATA
>APFE030754800.1:0-11316 GCA_000404065.3 Pinus taeda
ATTATTAAAGTTTTAAAGTTATTGGTTGATTAAAAATTGGTGGCTTTAAATTTAAAATGTTGTAAAATATATATTTTTTCTACTTTATTGAGAGTGTAGATTATAATGAATTGTTGAATACAGGAAATTAGTTTAGCTAAAAAGTATAATTAAGGGGTTTTCATAAGGGTTTTATGTTTTTCTAAGAGCAAAGTCATCTTTTATTTTGTCTAGGATATAAAATTTTGTGTGTTGTTTTAATTGTTTATTATGTGTTATGCTTGAAGTGGATTTGTAACTATGGTTATTGTTGCCTATGGAAATACTAATTTAGGTTGCACTATTTTGGTATCAAAGTAGGTTTGAGGTCCACATATGAATTGAAGAAAAATGTTATCAAAGCGAATTTGTTTGGTGGACCTATAACAAGGAGAATTGCAAAAGAGCATATAAGGGAATTAGGAATACAAGCATAGAGTAGAGGGAAACGTAACCACAAATAAAATCCCCTAGACGTTGAGTTTCATGTTCACTAGAATGGATTCCATGGAGGAAGCTAAGAAAAGTGGGGTTGCAGTAGATATTCATGCTATGAGTAATAAAAAGTGAAAAGTAGAGGCCCCATGGGAGATAAGGCTAGATGATTTATTAGATTGGGAAGATGGAGAAATTCCTCGAGTTTGAGAAAATGAGCACCCCAAGAGAGTTAAAAATATATTAACAAAGTTGAAAGGGCATGCACCTTTTTGGTGGGATAATGTATTTGGACAAACAAATGAGAAGGAAAGATAAAATTAAGACTTGGGATGGGATAATTTACAAACTAAATGGTATTCCATAGTTTATACTTGTCTGCTTGAAAACAATTATCCACCATGGTATAAAAACTAGGTTGAGTGGCCATCTTCATATTTGGGATCATAGTATTTACACATGCCTTTTCTTTTACATTCTATAGTTTAAATAAGGGAATATAAATAAGAATATGATAATTATTATCAGCGAAAAATGCATAAGCACATACATTTTTTATATTTAAATTTAAATAATTCAAATATTTTCTAATTGAGTTTCCTCTATTTGAAATAAGTGGAGAATAATCCAACATTTACCTAGGTGCAAGATTGGCAATTGAGCTCTGCTTTGCAACCCTTGCATGTGTTTGTAGAATTATGTATAGAATAATATGGCTTTACAGTAGTCTACATTTATATTAATTGATAAGGTTTAAATTAATCAACATACATTGAATTCAAATTAATACAATCAATATTCCCTCAATGAATCTAGTGCAATAATCAACCATGGTATGTAACAACATCACAAAAACACCACAACAAATAGTGTGTTGTCTCTCTAAGATTTGAGGAACAAATTCCTATTAACTCTTAAAACCCTTGAATATTAGTTTCAAACTCTCTTTCTTATTCCTCCTTCCAAATTAAGGAGTGTAAAACTATTATATATCGTACACTTATACTCAATAATATTGTGTAAAATTGTTATAATTTTAGCATTATAGATGTATTCATAGGCCCCTTTGAGGGGGTTGTTGAATCCATCTAATATCTAACTTTTAACATTGCAGATGGATTCATAGTTGAATTTCTTTGAGGGGGTTAAGGGGGTCTCCGAATCCATCTATAGCATTAAAATTTAGTGAAATGTAACACTTTAGTATAAAAATTACAAATTTCCATTTCTAGAGTGTTTAACATTGCAAATGAGGGTATTTGAATTTTAACATTGCAGATGGACTCATAGACCCCTTTGTCTCTAAATTTAACACTATAGATGGATTCAAAGAATGGGGTCTCTGAATCCATTTGCACTGTTAAACTTTAGACACAGAAGGGTATTCATAATTTTAACATTGTATATGGATTTAGAGACCCCTTTGTCTCTAAATTTTAACACCGTAGATGGATTTAGAGAACCTTGCAGTGAAATGTAACACTTTGGTATCAAAATTGCAATTTACCATTTCTAGAGTGACACAATAAAAAATCACTAACATAAATGACTAATTCAAATCCTTGTTGTACATTTTGTTTGGTCATATTTTTATTCTTAGACTATAATAGTTATTTAAATTAATCATTATTAATTTTCTCACTTCTTATCTAGTCATATATTTTAATCCTAGACCAAATTACTCATTTAAGTTAGTCACTTTTAGTTTAGTCACTTATTATCTAGTCGTGTATTTTATCTCTAGACTAAATTAGTCATTTAAGTTAGTCATTTTTAGTTTGTTTACTTAAAATTTCTTAAATTTAGTAGCAATTCACTTGAAATAATTGTGGTGACTAACGTTTTTAGTCACCTAGTCACTAATTTCATCATTTTCTAATAATGGCATTCTAGATGAATTCACCAACTCTGAAGACTTGACCATTAGTCTTTATGTGTATATTATGTTGAAAATTGGCTCTACGAGTATAACTAGATTGATTCTCTTCTCTCAATATTTTTTCATTTGTCACTCTTGTTAGAGCCTAGATTTAACTCAAGCTAGAAAGGTAAGCTTCTAGGTCCACATCAAACCATGCTCAGCCTCGTAGCTAGCCCTATGAGGACAAGAGAGGGCTCTCTCCGAGTCCATCTCGAGCAAAGATAATCGATAGGGCTACAGATGACTAATTTTACAACTAATCTTAGGCTAGGTATGTAGTGCAAGGATTGAATTTGAGTTTTTTGATGGGTTTTGAGTTGGAAAATGGGAGAGGCAAATTTGGGTCTGGGGATGAGGCACAGTTTTTGTAGAGTTCTGATTGGGGACAGGAAGGAAATTGTTTTGATTCTTTAGAATGAATAAATGGATGGATCAGACTGGTGAGGAGCCAAGGAGGGCAAGAGAGTATCAAGAGTCCTCCTTAAACAGATGAAAACATTGAAAATTAAACAAAAGTTCAAGGCAGAGCACAACAGTCCAATGAATTCTACTTTAATCACTCATTTGTTTAATTTTAGAAGAAAAGAGAAGGGAAAATGAAACACATAAACATCAATGAACTCACAATCACATAGAGTAACACACCATAAAAAAAAAAAAAACCACATGGATCCCAACAATTGTTGCAAAACCCTGGTCTTTCCTTTGCCAAAAATTCAGAGATAGAATGTACAATGATGTGCCAAGCAATCCCGAGTGTCCAACCCTGACAATGACTCAGAAAATACATGATATAGACCATCCTAACCCATTCCCATGCCTCTAGGGGTCGAGCTAATCATTCTAGGAGCTATTTCAACCAATTCTAAATAAAGCACTGAAATCTAGGCAATCAAACAACTTGCCTCTATAAGGTAGGAAACTGATTCATTCATTAAATTTTCACTTTTTAGTGAATGAATCCTCTAGAACAAGTAAAAATATGCCAAAATTACATCATGTTCATCAAGTTACAACAAGATAGATCAATAATTACATCAAAAAGCAAAACTAGTCAAAAATGGCCGAATTTTTGAGCTGAAGGGTGAAAAATAGGCCAAAATCTTCTATGTGCCGCGCCCAAATTCTCTATCCATCACGCCATTTTGGAACTGATTTTGAGGAACTTCCTGAAGTCCAAATTGAGCTCATGATAGCTTGTTGGGAATCCCTAGCTGTCGACTTTCCAACCCAAGTAGAATGTTTCAATTTAGTGTCCATTTTCCCCTCCAAAAATTTCATATCCCAAGACTGCTTCCTATGTGTCAAAATAGGGGCAGTGAGGTCATTTTTTGAGTGTTTTTGACCTTTTGAAGGCCCAAAACTTGCCCAAATTTCTTGGCCATGCACCAAAAGTCATAATTTTTCATGCAAAATCCAGAAATGTAAATTTTTTGAAATTTGGAGACCTCTAGAAAAAGAGAGCACCACGTGGCGCGGCACATAGGGAGGCAAAACCTCCTTTTTAGTGCAAAAATTTTCAAAATGAAAAAATTGCTCCAAATTTCTTGAAATTTGGGCTGGAGGTGCCTCATCAAGTATCATGCTCAGCCAAAGAGGCTTCGGTCAAGACTTCAAGCTGATCATGCGTTTTGCGCTTCCTCAGTACCCTCCTGGTGTATGCAGTACATTGGTGCAATTACTATCTTGTTCATATGATGAATCTGTGTCCGTCATGGTGTTGCAATGTGTATGAAAAGTGTATGTTTGATTGGTTGAAGATGAGAAATGAAGACTTGATGTATTTGTCTCCAAGTGCCAAATATGCCAAAGGAAAATGGGGGATTGTGAGAAATATGGAACAATGGGTATAATGGAGTGAGGGGAAGGGTATGGTTCAATCATGTGAAGTTTGCAATGTGAGGACAATCACTTGATTGTGTTTTAGGAATGTGAGGTTTGGGGATTTAGGAATTTTGAAAATGATATGGGAAAAAGAGAGTAATAGGGTATGGTAGGGTTTAGGGATGTGTAGCTAGGGTTTGGGATAGTGGGAGTTAGAAATATGGGGTTAGTGAATTTAGGGATATGGGAATTAGGTATATGGGGATGAAACTAGAAAATGAATGTGGGAAACAAAGAGTGTGGGAGTGAGGGAATGGAATTTGGAAACAAAAACACAAACTACCAACCCTAAGCACTTGTTTGTGAGCACAAATTGCAAGGTATTAGGGTTTGAATTTTCTTTTACACAACCACCATAAATTATATGAAAAACACCTTCACTAGCAAGGAAGAGGGCTTAAATTACTTGCACACTATAAGAGTTGAGGGATTTTGGAAATATGAGGGAGCTTTTGAGAAAAATCATTCTTTTTAGCCCAATTCACCGTGCCATCTCTATGCATCGCGCCAATGTATTTTTTGCACTGTAGAGGGCAACGCAATGCACCGTGCCATCTCTATGCGTAGATCCTTTTTGTAGGAGCCTTTTGGAGGCCTTGCTGGTGTCAACATTTGGCACAGGATAGCCCGTTGGAAAGGTCCTTGAGTTTACTTTCCAACCTGACTAAAACTTTGAAATTTAGAGTTCATTTTCGCTACCAGAAATCAAATATCCCAAGACTAGTTAAAATGTGCCAAATGAGGCTGCCTCAAGGCATAGTGCTATTGTAGTCAACCTTTGAAGGTGTTCCTAAACTCCAAATTGAGCTTAGAATAGCTCATTGGAAATCCCTTTATGTCTAGTTATCATTTGACTGATCAAGAAAGTCATTTGACCAACCAATCTAGGAGAAAACTTGATTTTCCCAAGGTCACTCCAGAGGTGCATCAATTCTCCCCAAGCAACTGTATTTTTGACATTTCTCTAAAACCATGACACCTGTGTAAAAATTGAAGGTTTTTTTTCTTCCTTGGCCTATTGTGGACAAAGAGATCTCTTGGTTTTCCCAAATTCATCTTTTCTTGCTCAGAAACATTATTTGAGTAAAACCTACCCCGATGTGTGGAACAAGGGATTTGTTGAAATGAAGCGAAATGAAGGGGATAAGGGGCTTCTAAATTCTTGAGAAACTTTTGGGAAGTAGGGAGGGATGTTAGCAAGTAGGGGAAAGTGGAATCCTAGAAATTGAGTGAGGGGAAGGGGTCCAAAAGGGAAAAATTCAAGCCTAGCCTAGAAAATAGGGTTTGTAGCAAAAAACTAGGGTTTGTGCGAAAATGAGGAATTTGGGGGATCTCAGTGATGGGAAGTGTTTAATAAGGTACATTAAAGATAGGGAAAGGTGTATGAACATCAGGATACAAGTTTTACCGATGATTTGACCATCCAAGCGAAATTACTTTCAAAACCCTAGAAGAGGGAAATGAACCTTGCCTAGGCGCAACTGAAGCATGAACAAAGTGTAAAATGACCCAATGGAACTTGACATGATGATGAAAACACTCTGAATGATGGTACACTCAGCTGAATGGTAACATGGATCGACATTTGGACAACTTTGACAGGAGTAAAAACAAACCCTAGACCTAATACCTAGTGACCAAATGTTGCTTGAAGACTCACTGAAATGACAAACTTTGACCTTGACACCTTAAAATCACTTTGTAAGAGCATGTTTGATCACTGGAGGAAGGCTGCAAAGATTGACACTAACAACTCTAGTGTTATTATTCTCCTCTTTCTTCAATTCTTGCTTCTTTCCCTCAATATTGAGTTCCTTTTTTGAAAACAAAAGAAGATAGAGTGTAGTCTGTAAGACATGAAATATGTTCAACACTAGAATATAAAGTAAAGTAAATATAAAGGATTTATACAACATATACCTCAACATTAGCAATGTCAAAGCCATTTTTGCCCATAAAAGCAAGAAACATGAACAAATTAATTTCTTCAGTTGGTCAATAGTGGCCACTATGTGGCCAAATGACCTTTATAAACAAAACAAATAAAATTTCACCATAGAAAATAACACTGTAGTAACTTAGTATTCAACCTCCAAGGATAGCTTAGGCACAATCATGCCAACTAAGTTACATGCTAAAAAGCTCAAGTTGTAGATAACTCATGAAAATAAATAAGCTCAGATGTGATGCCTAATCCTTATCATTTTATCTGAAACAACATTTAATTTTATAACACATTAACTCGGTCAAGTATATAAACAACATGAAAGTAAACTTTTCTAATAATCTTGAAAATATTTTAACACAAAACAACTAAAAGGATTTAAATCAATATTGTGTATACATACTAATTTCATCTTCAAAATTTGGTTGTTATTTAAATGGACATGATACCAAGTGTTTTCAATTTCATATTTAAAAGAAAAAAAACAAAATAAATGTTCAAAATACAATCATACAATAAATAAATAATATCATGGAATGGACATTGAAATTATAAAACAAATTGTCCACATGTCCACCGATGTCTAGTTTGGCATTCCTAAAACATTTGCTTGCCCAAAATAATCAATAAGGTGAAATAATCACATCATTAAAAACCATAGGAATCCTTATTAGAAACATTTCCAAATTCGATGGCTCAGGTGCCTGAAGGATCTCCAATAATAAATGAATCATATCTAAGTCATGCTTTGGATTGTCTCCCCATCCTTTTTTTGATCGCCTTTCCTGTAACCTATCCACACTAGAGTCAAGTAACAATCAAACGAAGGCATTGACATTTGTTTCTATATTTAATATCTATAAACTTTGAATCTAATTTTTTTAATACTAAACAACTATAACACTAATATTATATTCAAGTTTGGATTTTCTTTAAATGGATATGATACCAAGTATGTTAAATTGTATAGTTAAAAAACAAAAAAAACCAAAGTAAATGTTCAAGATACAATCAAACAATAAATAGAAGATATCATGGAATGAGTGTTACAATTATAATTTTTTTTTTTTACCTATCCACGAGTGTCTTCCATTTCTAAAATTGCTTACCCAAAATAGCCATGAGGTAAAATAATCACAAAATTTAAAAACATAGGAATGCTTCGTAGAAACATTTCCAAAGTTGATGGATCAAGTCCCTGAAGAATCTCCAATAATAAATGAATCGTATCTAAGACATTTTCTGCATTGTCTCCCCTTCCTTTTTCCAATCCAAATTCTTGTAATCTTCCCACACTTGAGTCTAGTATCATTCAAACGAAATATTATATATTTTTGTAGAAAAAATGGATATTTGTCAAGCATGCTAACTGCATGGTACAAATACTCATAAATATTTGCATAAAATAATATTAAAAGATTTTATATTCTTGTAAAAAAAATTGGAGATTTGTCAAGTAGGCTAATTGTGTGGTACAAAACTTGTTTCCACAAATATATCCATAAATATGGTGGATCTTCATCATAAATATTTGTAGAAGATTTTTCAAGAAGGAAAAATGTACAAATTTAGGGTCTTAATTGTGTGAACGTTGGACATATTTTATGCAAATTTGGTGCCAGACTGCTTCCAATGTTGCAAGTTCCTACAAATTCAAACAACAGAGGTCAGACCCAAATAGTATAAATTTATAAATTGGTTGTTAACCCAACCATTTCTAGTGTGAAGTGGACTTCTATTGCTTGGAGAATTTCGAGGGCCTAGAAGGTTTTCAATAAGATCACCTCTCCACTCTTTGGAGTTGGCCTTCTATGTTTTTATATTTGATTGTGATTTTACTTTTGGTCTCTTTCTTTTATATGGGAGTCACTTTGAAAGGCCCACTTTGTATGGATATCATTGTACCTAAAATAGTCTCATTGACCTACTTCAGTAGTCATTTGTTATACATTATTACATTTACCTTATATTTTATTATTTTATCTTATCTACTAGTCTAACATATCTAGAAATTGTTTTACAACCAAACAAATATGTTCAATATATACAATAATACAATCAACAATCATCCAAGTGAAGCTTACAATATCAATTTAGGCATATGCAACAAAAGAAAACAATTTTCTATTGAATAACCAACCTTGAATAATACTTTTGAAATCTTATAACATAAACAGTCAGGAAGAAGGTCAACACACCTCTCTATCAGCCCCTCAACAACTAGCATTAGCCCACTATAATAGTACAATATGATACCCAACAAAGAATGAATAAATCTTAAACTAAATGATGATGACCTTGGGTGAAAATCAACCCTGAATATTTTTCCAGAATCAAGCTTCAAACTTGCAATTTTATCTTCAACCCCAAAAACAAGTGTCTATGCAATTTCTTCACAATGAATTATTGTTAATGGATATGAAACCTCCTTTTATATGATTTCTTTACACTTTATATGGAATAAAATATAAATGAATAATCTAGAATTTTCTAGATATGGGACGCTCCAGTAAGCAAGCCTTCATCATGACCTGGAGATAATCAAACCATCAAAATGTCACTCTTCTATACCAAATTCTCCACTAAAATATTCTTTTTCCTTATCATTTATGCCTTTTGAGATTCTTCTCCATACAACAACCCCTTAAAATACGGTTGATTAATCGTAAATAACATTATAATATTGCCAAACATATGCATACAATTTTGTAAGAAACAAAAGCAATATTAAACTACAAATGCATGTGAAAAGCAGTTCCATTTGTACAACAAGGATTAGTTAAATTAAGGACGCACTTTAAGTTTCAAAAATAAAATAAAAAATAGATAATAAAGGCTCATATTAAATAGGTATTAGAAAATGTAATAGAGTGTTACATTTTCTAGCGCTTACCATCCACCATGTCCAATAGCATCCTCTGCAAAAGCATCCAACATGTGAACTATTGAAGAGTGCACAAAGATTGTCTCCAAAAATATACCTTGTATATATTTGGCCTAAGATCCAAGAAAAAAGGAGGTGCATTATTTATATTACTATATGATGATACTCTAGCTTCCTCACTGATATCTTCAGAGCAACAAACAATTTCACTAATCAAAGAAAAATATAATAAAGGATTCTTACATGTCAGTATTGTTTAGGATGGGGAATTGCAAGTTTTTGGAGAACATCATAACCAATGAATGAGTTTTGCATGATAAATATTAGCAAGAATGAAAGGTATATAAACATGGAAGCTAAAACACACGCATAAAAAAATAGGAAAAAAATCAAACAATTATGAGAAGTGGACCTAAATATAACAAAAGAAAAAAGTATCATTGTTAGGTCCCTATAATACTAGTGATTACCCCATTACTATTGTACTTGTATCCATTATTAATATTGTTGTGCCCCTATTGTCCCCATATTGTTATTTTTGTGCCTTTAAATTATTATTGCTAAGTCGGCTAGGTTATATTGTGACTCCTTAGACTCCTATATATAGAAAGGAGGTTTTGTCATTTGAATCATCAAATAATCATTCATTTGATGTAATGTAAAGGAGGTTGCCCCCTCGAAGAGGCTGAATTCTAAGGCATTCATCTATCTTTTCTATCTTTTGTTGAGCTGGTTCCATAAAATTTGATATCAGAGGTTTGGATTCTAGGGTTTCGTTGCTCAAAATAGGTCATCGTGGCACTTTCGCTATAAATTTTTTCTGCAACGTTTCAGAAGTGAAAAAAAACACATTTGAGATGAAACTGCACTGAATCTTGGGTCCAAATTTTAGAGCTTTTAGTGCTACATTTGCGGAGATATGATCTGAGGAAGTTGGTCTTTTTGCAGACTCCTAAATTACATTCCAAACAGGCGACCCAGGGAAAATAATCATAACATTCTCTCCGAGCATTGAATGAAATTTTGTCAGAAGTTATAGAAATAGGACGGAATGTGGTTTCTTGTATCTATTTTTCAGAGCCAAAGGTCGAAATAGGGACACATGGCACGTCATACAAGTTCGATTTACTGAACTAGTCTATAATTAGGTCACTGTGGGAGAGTTGGCATAACTCTTCCTTGGAGAATCCAATTTGGATAAGACTGGTGGCATTGGAAAGAGGACACAGAGGGATACTACAGATCGTAATTTTAGAACTAGATAATCCGAAATTACAGAGATACATCAGAGGCAATATCGAGATCCTACAAAGTGAAAAAAGGTGTGTAGATTTTTTAAAATTTTTGCTTAATCTTGGCTTGAAAAATTATTTTGAAGGAATTCAAAGGGCATAGTAGAGCATTATTATTAGTAACTGATGCCCTCAGGAAAGAAAATGCAAACAACTAGTAAGCAATCTGAAAGCTCTAGCATGACTCATGAAGAAGAGGAAGAAATGCTACATGATATATCAAAATTACAAGATCAAGTGAAACAAATGTCACTCTCACAAAAGCTAACAGAAGCTAAGATAAATGGCATGGAATCTAACATAAAGGGCATGGAAGCTAAGATGAATGGTGTGGAATCTAAGATGGATGATCTGAAGATAGATTCGAAGAAAGATTTGAAGACATGCATGACAGATTTGACAAATTTTCTACAAGAAATACTTACTAATGGTGAAAGGGTAGTAAAGGAAACTCATGATGCGAACATAAGAAATGTTAATCATAATTTCATAGACTCTAATGTTGGATCAAAGACCCACCATATTCCAAAAATCGATATGAGGAAGTTTGATGGCAAGGATCCGGCAACATGGATATTACAGATGGAGAAATTTTTCGATCTCAATAATGTGCAAAACACACAGAAGGTACATATTTCAACTTTATATTTGGAACCGAATCAGTTTGTATGGTATCAACAACTTTGCTCTCATAAAAAAATTAACACTTGGGCAACTTTTACGGAAGAATTGACAGCACATTATGAGGATACAAAAAGAAACACTTTTTTTAGCCAATTGATAAGTCTCAAACAAAAGGGTTCAATAATGGAACACATTGAGGAGTTCCAAAAATTGAACGTAAGGGTAAAAAATATTCTAGAGGAGCATAGGATTGATGTTTTCATAGGGACTTTAAAGGATAATATCCAACATGATGTTCGCCTTTGGGAACCTG